>JAOTQE010086255.1:0-15168 GCA_025631205.1 Nesometra sesokonis
GGGGTACATGTACTATGTCAATATTGGGTGAGGCACCAGTTGCATCCCCTCTAAATCTGCTGCCGATGCAAGCATTAATTTTATACACGTCAGTATTAATGCCGTATTGCCGTAGTTTGTGTGAAAGAGCTCTTCATAGCTGACAGCTTTAAAACCTTCTGTAACTCCTGTAGGAAAATATTCACCTTTAAAAGTGGTTTTCCTTCAAGTTCTTTTTCTTCTCCGGACAGCTTTACATTAAGCTTTTCTACTAGCTCTGCTGTAGTTTCTTTCTTGAAGTTCATAATGGCATCAAACATCTACAAAAAATAGTTTAATTACTATTTGTCATAGTTTCCACCAACAAAAATTTGGAATTATGTAATAACAATAATCATTGTATTTAAAACAATAGTGGCACATCATCAATGTGGCACCTTAAAAACATTTTAAACTTTAAAATTTAAAGAAATCTCTTAAATCAAAAATAGTGTATAATACAATAAACCTCATGCAGTTCGTAATCATAAAGAAAAAGACAGATTAAAAGTATAAGCATACTTGAATTTATTTTCTCTTTTGTGGGGATTTCACCCACTTATTTCATTCTCTTCATCTTTAATAATAGTATAATAAAAACAAAGATTTTACAAAGCATTAAAAAAAGAAGCAGTATTGTCGTCACTGTTTCCTATTTCTAGCCATTATTGCACTACAAAATAGTAAAAAATATACTTTTTTAGCACATATGTATGTACATTTACTAAGGCATATCATTTGTTTTTTTTTTAATATTGTAGTCGAATGATATAATTAATTAAAAGAAAAAAGTGTACAAGATAAAAGTAACTATATTGCTTGATATATTGCCTATGGTAGGCAATTTCTGTATAATAATGAACATTCATTAAATGTGATCATTGCATTCCCCCAAATATGTTGATTGGCAACATCATAATAACAGGTTGGTTGTCTGGAAGTGCAATTGTTAAGACGTGTTAACACATTTAATATCGATAGATAAAACATTGGGATATCTTTTAGCGCATGCCCATTAAAATTCATATGAGTTTAATTTTTAATTATATTCGTTGGGCCAATTTTCCTTAAGTACATATAAGGTAGATATTTCCATTCTGATACATCATTTTTAAATAAACGTACAAACCAAGCAATTTTCAATGATTGAACCTGAACTCTAAAGTCAGGAGCCTTTAAACCTCCTTGTTCATAATCATTGATTAAAATTAATCTTTTTATTTTTTCATTATTTTTATCCCACAAAAAATTAAAGACAATTTTTTCTACTTATTACACAATATTGGACATTTAAGTGTAAATTCCTTTGCTAAGACAAAGTTGTTTACATACTTTAAACATGTTAGCTTTAAAAGCAATTTATACAGAAAATATTTACAAGAAGCTAAACGTAATTATTTGTAAACCTACCTTATAAAAAGGGTCCAAAACAAACTGGTTGAATCCACGAACATAGCCGAAACCTCCACTTTTTTTCCATTTTCTTTCTTTTGCATTGTAGTAATTGTCACCCCATAAATGCATCATCAATTCTGGTATTTCAATTTTGAACTTTTCAGAGTACAGTTCAGCAAACTGTTTAAGTGTAAAGGCCCAACCATGAAGTCCTGATCCAAAACCAACAGTTCCCTTTGAGGGGTCAACCTAAAATAATCATTTAGAAAATCCATGTCAGATTACAGGAAAATTCTGGTCAGCAGAAAGTGCTGTCCTGGTAATATTTTAGGTCAGCATGATTGCTGACCTGAAATTCCTGAGCTGTAAGTTTATATACAGACTCTACTACTCTACTGCATGATATAAATCGGTGCATTTGATATTCACACCTTTGCCATTCTACTACTTCAAAGTAGGAGAACCAGATACAGACAAATGCAAATATAATCATAGTTTTCAAGGCAGGCCGATAAATTATCGCGATAAAAATAGCTGCAGAAACGGGTGTTTAACCTATTCTTACGTAATAAATTATCCGATATCTAACCGATAATATTCCGATAGTTATATTAAACGTATATTATAATTGACCGAAATGCAATCATTTTTTTTACCTTTGACACGGGGTCAACCTTGATATTGCTTTTGCGAGGATTTCACCGTGGTTCCACCAGGGTACCAGGCGAAGAAACGGGAAATCACTAAAAAAAATCACCGGAAGATAGTGGACTCACAATGCATTATGGTCTACACTGAGTTTGCGCAGTTGTATTTTTTAAATTGATTTGATTGGATATTTTTTCGGATAATCAGAAATTTCTGCAAAAACACGGTCCTTAGATGGTACAGAATATGTCATTCTACATCACTTTTTTGTCACAATAACATAATGGGGAGTCTTTTCTCCAGCAATACACTATATAACAAATACAAAAGTCTAATGGAGCTTCCAATACGAACGGATAGCTTTGACGAGAAGAACTTGTAAAACGTCAATGATCAATTTAAAAATGTAAGGAGCTGTTGAGTTGAAGTCATTAGGTATTGCAAGATCAATGACATTGCCCTCTACTTTTCAATGTATTCCACACAAGCCAAAGAAGATAGATTTGAAATATTACAAACATAGTCCCCATACCAATATCTGGTGACCTAAGCAATCCTGAAAACTACCAGGGGATTTGCTTGACATCCATTATCAACAAGACTTGCTATTCAATTGCATTAGAGACTATATTGATTCACATCTGGGGTTCTACAAGCTTGGAAACTAACTACAGTTCTGACTCTTGTGGATTTTTGGAAAGCTTTTTAAAGCATGGAGAGTTAAAATGTACAAGGTCCTGTTTAGCATTGAATCCTAACAGTTTTCAGCAACATGTATGAGATTACAAGGGCTAAGATTATCAGCCGATGGAGAAACCGAAGTCTTTAATATCAAACAGGTGTGTTACAAAGTGACACCTTGCGCCTTTCTGTTCATTAAAGTCTTGGACTGTTTATGAAATGTTTTAGGCTCAAGAACTTTGCATTAAAATTAAACCAAGAACGCAGGAAGAGTTAAAAAGCAGATCACTACAGATTTTGGCTTTGCCGACGACTTAATTTTACTGTCTGGTTTAGTAGAGTTAGCACAAGATCTTCTCTTGGATTTGGAGATTTATGCAGCAAAAGCTGGACTACATCTTCAATAACACCCAAGATTGAATCAGACATGTTATGTGCACCATGAATAGCAACAAATTACAACAAGGCCACGACTTCAAATACTTAGATGCCTGGATTGCATCAACAAGAGGGACATGTCAGAAAGCGACAAGCCTGGAAAGCTATCAATTAGTTACAAAAGACATGGAAGGCGACATGTTTCCAATATTAGTTAGAACATCTTTATGAATCTGAAACAGAACAGAAACAATCAGATTTCTACTTTGGGCTCCCAGCATGAATCAAAAGGCACCGGGCATTAAACGTATGTACAGGTTCTCCTTGGGGATACTGGTCTGATAACACCACATAATTGGCATCCCTAATGGAGGATCGCAGAAACTGAAAGTCTAGCTATGCTTCTGTCAGCACTGATAATGAGAGTGACAAATCACATTAAACCAATTAACATACTATACAGTTAGCAGCAAAAACAATTGATGGAAAAATTCTAAAATGATTAAACAGTTCAATAGAACAAGAAAATAAATCAATGCACATTTCTTCAGTTGCTTAAAAAATTAAATTGCTGACATATAGTACAGCAACTGACTCATACATGCGAATTGTCCATTGTTGTGCTGAGCTTTGATTTCAATAGTGAGGTTTCGCATCTTTACGAAATACGAAAACGGATACGTCATAAATTCTTGTAACGTTTCAATAGAACACCTTTAATATCTGTCACAGTTGGTCTGTATTTTATGACGATCATCAACGATTCGTCTGTGGAAAATCTCATATATTTTTGGACACATTTAGCAACTTTCAAAAATGTAAGTGTGACGTATCTGTTTTCGTATTTCGTAAGTTTGCGAAACCTCACTAATAAGTCTTCCATCGAGCTTTTCAACTGATTGTAATCTATGAAGTTGCCAATGATACTTTAGGATGTTTTTCTAGTATGTTTTATTTTAGATTGAAAATAATGCCTATTAGGAGGTGCATATGTGGAATATCTACTGGTTTTTATTTCATTGTGTATATATTTTCTGTACATTCTTTGCATGAAAAGTTGTAACGACCAATCAACAAGAATTGTGATTGCTTTAAAAATAATTTTAGATTTTATTTTGATTTGGAATTTGTACATCATAATACTTACTAATTAAAGACCGACAAAAGATAACAAATTTATGAAAAATTATCGTATTTGATTTCTTTAGATCTCCGCAATTATTTTTAAATTTATGAGTTGTTAATTACAATATTATACATAGGCCTAGTTGGTGTACAATAGTTTGTTGCTTCCAAACACAATGTAGGCTCCCATTCGTAAGAGAGACTACCAAGGATAGTCAGAAATGGCCAACACTTACATAGGAAAATACAGTCATTATTATTTATTATTAGTATAATAGACCTTCATAAACTTAAGGAATTAGAACCTCACAACAAACAAGCTCTTACTTATTGACTTAAGATATCATTAATAACATCAACAAATAAATAGGGTAATACCATGGAGGAATACTAGGGGCTTGTTCAGACAAGTTGAAATTCAGCGCTTATTCTGGCTGTGAAGTCATGTGCGACAATTTTGCCTCCAGCTATAAAAACATCTGTGTACAAAAAGTCCATCAAATTTAGAGGTCTTAATCCAATTACAGTCTGCCTTTAAAACGGAGTAAAAAAACTTTAATAGCAAAATCAATTGAGTATTTGAATGACCTTGATTATGATCTATTAAATAGAGTATTTTGAAAGACCTTGGTTACGCAAAACAGGTTCATTCGTTTTACCTGAATGAACGCTGCTCAATGTACAGTGCATAGAGCTGTGGATTAAAGTTAGAGCTTACTTTTTGTTAAGTCCAAATACAGTTATAGCAGTAATCCCCGTGGTAATAGGTAGATCTTTCTATTGGTAGACTGTTAATTTGTTCACATATGGAAACGTGTTCACAAGTTGTTATCGTTTGCTATCCAAACTCAGCGAACCAAGGTCAAATCACTCTGCTGCATAGGTAGTTCATTTCTTGATCCGATAACAGCGAATTGTTGATAGGATGTGTTTTATATTTTATATTTTCCGACAAAACTAATCTATCACACCAAGTTTTATCTTAGATTCAAGTACACTAAATTCCCTCTAAGAGTCTGTTTCGGCCAGCACGAACAATTAAGTTCGAAATTTTTTGAAATCTTAGGTTTTTGGCTGATTCAATCTCACGCCCTCACTCGTAAACTACATCAAACACCCGAGGAGATTTTATAAATCAAAGTTTTCCATTCGAACTGTAGGGGATTTTCCAAATTATTCTTCACAGATAATTAAAATAAAAATTTGTATAACATAATCCGTTTGGGCCATTACATGAAAATCATAAATATGATACTTAAAACGTAATTCTCCCCAAGTTCGAGTTTTCTCCAATGGTTAAGGCGAACTTGCTACCAAATACCTTCGCGATACACCCTCTTCCAAAACCGTTGAAAACATTTTGTTATCGTCCATTAGTAAATTAATCGTGCAACAGACTTTTATTATTTACTTTTATTACTGTGATCTGTATGTCATTGTCTTCAACACGGATTAACATTTATTGATTTATTATGATTTCACAGGGTTAACATCAACCCTGATATAATATAGGCTATCATACATTTAAAGTCGAATAAACAATATTACTGTATTATAACCAAATCCATTGCAATGTGCAGGGCGTGGGGGGGGGATACGCAACTATGTTTTAGCGATAAGTGGGGGTCGCGCACCGGTTGGTCCCCCTCCAAATCCGCCCCTGATGTGGCCTTACCATAATGTTTCCCATTGGGCCTTCTTCGTCAGCGTACGTAGCAATGATTACGTTAGTACTCTCTATAATACGCTGGAAAGTTTGGTATAAATCTTCCTTTTCCAGCTGCAATTCTAATAAAGCACGGTCCATCTTGTTCAAGAATAAAACGGGCTTTATGCGTTCGCTGGTTGCTTGACGAAGTAGCGTTTCTGTCTGGACACAAACACCTGCAAAAGGAAGTTAAAGTTTGATAGCTCCAATCAGTGGCGGCGTCAGGAATCCCCTACAGCAAGGCAATCCCACCGAGGGGGGGGGGGGGGGGCCCCCCGACAGGTCAAGTTGGAGGTAGGCGTGTTCACGGTTTTCAGCCAGACACGCAAAAAAAAACCTTATTTACCGTATTTTGCGCCCCAACGGGAAGGTGGGGGAGTATTTCGTAAATTTGCGGAACCTAATATTGAACTCATCTGTGCTATTAAAAAAACAGCCTACATTGAATTATAAAACAGTTATTGTATTTGTTTCCAATATTGCATGCACCATAAACACAATGACTCCTTGCTTTATTAGAAATCATAATAAAAAAAAAAACTTCTGCAATTGTTTTTTCTATTAACAACACTTTTCATTTACAAACTCTCATTTACAAAGAGTGTCGGATCAAGGAATGTATAGAGTGCGATGGCTCCGGAAGGAAGAATTTATCTCTCGGCATAAAATTATAAGAAATGGTAGCCAATTTGAAAGACGTTCAGCTTAATTAAATTAATACTAAGAAAGTAATTCCTCCAAAGTATCCTAAACCTGTATATCATGCCTGCCAACATGCCTAATGCTAAAAAAGAAACTAAATTCCAACATGGATGTAAAAATTAAAAAAACAAAAAGAATGAGGCTGTATGGCATCTAAAATAGTATTTTAGATAACCTCTGCTGTATATATTTTTAAAGAATGGAATGTAGATTCTGTTCTAGATTTTAAATAATACTTTGTGTGGGTTTGCAAATTTGTAGGTAGTAGGACAGTGAAGAAAGCTGCAGTCCACTACATAAATAGGTTGGGTTGATAGGGTATGGTATAAAAAGAAGAAAACATAGAAGGCCCGTATGCCCATTTTTGGTAGAGAATAAGTCTCAATGTCAACTTCACCAAAAATTTTTCAAAACCACGAAACTATTCATGTCACAGCCGGCATACCCTAGTAGGCCATATTTTTATATACTGTTTGTTAGCCAGTCACGGTGTATACTGGAGGATGTGTAAAGTGTTCGAAACCACATTCACATGTAGGAAAAAAATATAAAATTAGTGTAAAATATGAAGATTTGGGCTCAAGCAACCCGCTTCAGTGGAAAAGAACTATACGCTGCTGTTTTATATAAACTTTCGCTGACAGCAGGCTTATATAAAGTGGGCATCCATAAAGAAAGTTACTGGAAATCTGATTTGACCTCTATGACCTTTTACTTCAATTATTACATTTTTTTAAAATAAATAAATGATCATCTCTGAAACACGCAAGTTTATTAAAAATATATTGGTGTAAAATTACTCAGAATATGTTTATATTCACTCTAATATCTGCCATCACGCATGAGGATGAGTCTCAAGCATACGAACCCTTTTTTGAAGGTTTTACATATACAATATTTTTCACACAAGAATAATTCACATGCAAAGTTTTTTTCTCAAACATGTTGAATGAATTGAATGAATTTCAAGGGGATGGAAACAAATGGAGCAAAATATGAAAAAGATGACCTCAAAACACTGTTTGCACGGAAATGTATACCAAATCGCGTAATAATTTGCAAACAATAAAATACGGATTAATGCACCGAATTAGCGATAGCCTGTGACGTCATGAATACTTGCCAAAGTGGATTTTTAGAAAGTTTGACAGGTATAATTCATTCAAATTTAAATATACCTAAGCCTAAGCTACTGACAAAAAGATCTATGAATATATAGGAATGGTTTTGGATGAGTTACCAATGAAGAAGTACAAATAAATAAACTTTAAAGTTGTCCTTTCGAAGCTCCATTAACACAGTGGAGTATAGAAAAAAACGCCCCTATTTATAAACATATCCACGAAACCAGATGTAAAGGAGGTCGCTAATTCGGTATATTATTCGCTATTGCTAATCCAAATCGGCCATAATATGAAGCATGGCGCCGACAAATAATATGCCTGGTTCGGAGATTGTAGATTAGGAGAGAAAACAAGAGTACGTCGAATATTAAAGAAAGCAGGCCGGATCAGGATCAAATACTCAGATTATCTGACCTTGCAACAAAATAATGAAAACAAATCTATAAAAATATATGACAAATTAAACCACCCTTTAAATTTTAAAAACAAAACAAGTTCCAGAAGGCTAAATTCGTTGAGACCATAGTAGGGTGTTGATATTTTACTTCATTTGTTCAATTCAATTAAACTATTGAATGGGTATATCATTTTTTGTGTTTTACATTTATCTTTGCATTCTATGACTGTTGATGTCTGTTTTCTAGTATATAATATTTTTCAACTACTGTATGATTAGGAATGTCCCCTGCGCAGTAGTAAAATTCTAAAATCCTGGTACCAAACCCAACAATTTGCCGTGAGGTGGGGTGACAACATTTCAAATTTCTTCTCCGTTAAAAACGGAGTAAGACAGGGAGGCGTTATGTCGCCGATTTTATATAATATTTATATTGATGATTTAAATTTGGAACTTAAGAAATCAAGGTTTGGTTGTGAAATATAACCTAACAGCCTGAGTTATGCTGATGATAAAGTTAAGTGTTTTTTTATTTAAGATGTTTTGTATGAACATGTACTGCTGCACTCTTTGACGTAATTATACTCAAGCCACCATAAGTCTTTACATGTTTGTTACAACAATGGTTTACGATACTGCTTCATAAGCCTAGACACTATGGTGCAAGCATGATGTTTGTAAGAAAATCGTGTTCCGTCTTTTTATGGATGTATTAGATAAAATAAAACGAAATTTGAATATACCGTACATGTTCTGAACAATTTGACACTAAAATCTTTTCAATAGATCGACATGATGCAGAAATATGAACATTAATTACCCTCGCCCCACTATAGTGGGGAGAGGGTATTGCAATGAGCTCCGTCTTTCTGTCTGTCTGTCTGTGTGTCCGTGTGCATCCATATCTCAAAAACTATTGGGCCAATTTACTTCAAATTTTCAGGCAATGTCAGTACCAACCATATCTAGCTCCTCCCGTGCTGGTCCACTTTACCACATGAATTCTGGATCCTAATCTATATTATTTTGTTGTCTACTGCCCTCTCTTAAGTGCCAAAAAATACAGTAGGCTAGATACTAAACAGGCCTCATAGTTCCTGATATTCTCTGATCCTATCTGTTAGCTATTGCCATTGAAATTTCAAACATAACTTTTCTTGACCATGAATAGAGTATGTAGTATGTTTATTCTGTGTTCCTACTTCTCTATTTAAAGAGTAAAAACTATGAGCTGTTTAGCTGTTCACAAATGAACACACAAACTAACAAACACAAGAGGGAAAACCTTCAAAATATAGGCGAGGGTGTAATCGTTTACGATTACACCCTTGTTTGGATTTGGGATGCACACATGTACTGCCATCATGACAACGGGAAAATGTGTGTCCACTACTGCAAATCTCCATTAGAGACTGGACTAAGTTGTTTATAATTGATCACTTCTAGCTTTCATAAAATATGTGGTTTCAATAGTTACACTTCCTAAATCCACCACTGAATCACCTAAGCTAGGGGTGTCGTGTATGAGCTTGTAGACTCAAATATTTTTGTAAACGGTGAGGGACTTGGAAATAAAACACAAATCATCTCATTGCACTATAGATAAACAGACAAAAGAATAGTTTTATACAAAAATAAAAAGTAGATGGACATAGCATAAAGCAATATGATTACAATTACAAAGTGTGAAAAAGTACGTCTTATGTGTTTCAATAAATATGCCACCAGATTCTCATAGTGTATCGTGCTATATTGATGATACAGTGGTTGACAGTATGTAGGATAAAATTCGTAACGCAACACACATAGGTCATAGGTCAGTTGTAACATGTATTCTGCTTTATACAGTGTGACGAATTATATCCAGCATAAGGCAAGATATTGTCAGTATCTTGCCTGTATCAAAAGAGGTATTACGATACTGCAACGCAGTCCGTTGCAGTATCGTGATATTTCTATTGATACAGCGCGAGAATCGGCTAAATATGGAGGAGCGGGAGATGCAAGGAGAATACTGGAGAGTATTGCGATCCAGGAAAACCCCGCCTCGCCATCTCCATAGTTAAAAACTCACCATTGACACTGTCAACGACAACGAGAGCGCCATCAGTCACACGGAGCGCAGCAGTAACCTCGGATGAGAAGTCGGCATGCCCAGGTGTATCGATCACGTTGATAAAAAATCCACGCTCGCTATCATCTTTTTCTTGGGTTACATAGGAAAGATCCTGAGCCGTTAACTCATAAAACAAGGAGCTTGCACTGTGGACAGAAATGTCAAACAGTATACCTGAAACACTTATCAATTTTAAGGAATCGGGGATGCTGGGGCATAGAGTGATTTTGTTTGGGATGGAGGCGGCGGAACGTTTTTGGATCAGGGGGACGGGGTTAAATCTTGCACAGATACACAACCCCGATTAGAATTTGACAAGCAAAAAAAAAAATTAAAATAAAAACAAAAAATAAAAAAGTTTATACCTATTAATTGGTGGTATAGGCCTATTGGTTCCTTTCAGGGCCAAATATTCATATCTACCATATTTACACGAGTCAGTATCTGATTTTGTAGTTGGAGTAACATTTCAGGGGGACTTTCTCCCTCCCCCCGGGTTATCATTGGGGGAAGCGTTTCCCATCCCTTCTTCCGCCGCCCATACTGGGGGAGGGTGGATGTGAAAATTGTGAATGAGGAACTAACTTGTTTTAATACTTAAAAGTATTGTCATCACCGTAGTGAGTTGCAGCAGAAGACTTCCATAGTTGTACTTTACCCATACTAAAATATGGTAGTGAACAGTAAAGATCACAGTGGCAGTGGAGATCAGACCCACAATAGTACTACACTGTTATGCAAATTATTATTCTGTACATTCAGGTAGGCCTATATTAATTGGCCTAGTTCGGTGAAATTAAAGCCAAAAAAACATCTTTTTGATCTGTTTCACGTCTTTTCCCAAAATAGATCTTGTGTTTCAGTTTTATAAGTGCATTATTTTATTAAGATAACAGGCACCTTTTTCAAAGAAGAAATCGACGGCACCCATTCGACAAAACTCCAAAGAAGATAAGGTTGAAATGATTTCAACTGAAATTGTATGGTTACAGAAGTACCGTAATACATTTCAGGGGTTTTTTTTTAAACAAGCACAAGGTATAATGCGTACTCCATGCAATGAGATACACGCTATTGTGACAGATATTTCGACAAATTATGTCCGATCAGACTACTTACTATAATATATAATCACACAACTTGTTTACAATTTCATCCTCACAACCCATGCAACCAGCAGAATTTCATTTTTGGCGTATCACCATAGTTATTATTTACGGCTATGGTGAACTTCCACAGAATACATAGCTCCAAGTGCAGTTCCATGTAAGTAGCTACTATTCTGTACTCCAACCAATCAAATCGTGTCACATTCTAAGCCTGGTGCTATGTCGAAATTCCGCACGCGCAATTTTTCATAGAAGTTTCAAATTTATCAAAAAATGAAAGTAAATTTAATCAAAATCTAAATACATAAAATATGTGTGACATATATAAATAATTTGTATGACAAAACAATGTTACAAATACAATAATTGTAAAACAGTTACCGTATTATTATTATTTAACTATACATGTTAAGTAGCCGTAATAATAAATCTATGGGTATGACTAAAATATCCGAATCCAATCTGTCTACTAAATTTGTAGTGGCACTTTGACTTGAAACAATGCCACTGCATAAGCCTCATAATGAGTCAAAATGATAAAAAAAAGAACAACGCCCTTGCAAGAGTCAACATAGTTTGTGTTCGCAGCCGGTGCTCTGTTGTACTGAGCCAATGATAAAGTGACATTTATCTCGGTTGGTTTAGCTGGTGGAAATCACTGTGCTAAACGGCTGGAGGGTCGACATGCAAGTTACTAGCGCACCGTCTTTCAGATGAGACGTTATGCCGTTGGTCCCGTGTACATGGCTCATGTGCACGTTAAAGAACGCAGTGCACTCTTCGAAAAAGAGTAGGGGATTGTCTCCCGGTGTACTGCCCAATCACCACCAGAAGGATCCCACTGGAAATAAGTCCACTTCGGACTTTCGTGGGTTATCCTTGGTTTTCTACACCGAATAAATCAAATAAAAAAGTAACTTACACCGATTTGACAGTGATAGACCCCTGTTGATCGTTGCGTGTATTTGTGTACCTGGCCTCGCCAGCCTTGGCTTGAACGATTATTCCAGCTATATTACTGAGGGAGTCCATCAATGTAGTTTTTCCATCATCCACATGAGCAATGATTGACATATTTCTAATGTTGTGTTTTTTGTTCAAGATCTCACGGATCTGGTCAGTGGTGAAGGTAACCTGTGGCAATAAAAATGTACAATTAGACCTATGCATAAAACAAAATATGTATTGCTTCCTAACATTTTTGTCCTGTCACCAAAGATCTTATCAATGGAAAGGATACATATATGGCAATAACAGCAATTAGGCCCATGAAGAATTACACAAAATAGGTATTGCTTTCTAACAAGATTTTTTTTTCATTTAATATCAGGCCTTTGGGCAGGATTCCTTAAGGGGGCGACACGGTCGTAACCAGCTATGGGGAAACCGGGGCAGGTGCCCCGGTAGTTTTTCCAAAAAAATATATCAGGAAGAGAAAGAGGGAAAAAAAATCATGAGAAATGGGATCTATATAATCACATCAAAACAATTTAAACGCAGAAGAATATTGCATCTAAGTACACCTCTTCTTCAAATGTCGTCTGCGGCTGGGTGGGGACCCTTACAGACCACCGCCCCTTCGTGGGTCATTGAAAAAAGTCATAAAATTGCCCTGGTATAGTTTTAGATGTCTCGTTATGGCCATGGACGGGGAGTGAAGCGAGACATTTAGGCTGGGGCGAGGGGGCAAACGAGGTTCCCCAGTCCAGAAGCCGAAGGTCCCGGAAAACGTTGCGTTATTTAACATGCTAAAAGACCCATTAAAGTCCATCAAAATTTTGCAGATCAGCCTGACTTGTTTTTGAAGTTCAGATTTGCGAGCGAAGCGAGCAATTTAGACTGGGCTACCGAGGGCTGCCGAGGGCCATTGGTCGGGGTCCAGGGACGAAGGCCCCGGAACTACATGCTAAAGGACAAGTCCATCAAAATGTTCCATTTTCCAGATCAGCCTTTCTTGGTTTCGAAGTGGTACAACACAACGCACGGCAACCTGGAATGCTGGAAAGGAAGAGAGGCGACATTTGAAAGTTCAAACCGAACAAACATTTACACGCTTTTCAAAGATTTGTCACATTTTAACGCGGTTTATCATTTTGAACGGGATAAAAAAAAAACCCGAGATGCGACATTTTTATATATAAACCTCTACGAACATATTTCCTTTGTCTTTAACTAACAACATTTTATTTATCGTTATGTTGACCATGCTGTTTGTAACCGTAGGCCTAATGTTCCAGATGTAGACAATTACACTGAATACTGTACACATATCACCCCGAGATGATCATTGTAATAGGCTATAAAGTGTTTCCGTAATTGAGTGATGTCATCCTTTATACAGGTAGGTTTGAAAAGCTAGTGAAACAGATAATGCAAGGCCGAGTACCAGTCTGCAGTGTTAAACGACGGCTGGCTTACAATTAATGCAATACTTTAATATTCTTCACATTATCAATCTTTTTTTTTTACTAGAAAAAAATTTTTCTCAAAATTTTAGGGGGTCAGGACCCCTGACTGACTGCGGCCGAGCTAAGGACCCGGTGGGTTCAACGGGCGAAGCCGAAGCCTTTACACATTTGTAAAGGCATGTACAGGTCACATAAGTGTATGTATATTTAAATACAGTACTTAGCACACAATTTAAAAATAGGCAGTGATAGGAAAAAAATTACCCTCTTTTGTAATTGCCAAAGGAGGGGGGTGTTCGCTGGCAAAATGGGTTGGCTGAGAAGGGGGTTCGCCAGAAGCCCCACGCTTTGGCTACGGGCCTAAATCTACAGCAGGATGTACATTTATGAAAAAAATGCGTATACTTAGCTTTTTTCTATGGGTAGAGTTGAGACTAAAAAGGACAAGTGTCGCATAACACACCATGTCTCACGCATTGGGCATACTAATATAATCGTATTTGTGCATTTTGTGGCCATACAGGGCGGATTTAGAGCGTGAGCATCCGGTGCGCGCCCCCTCTAATATCATCAAAAGTACATGTGCGCCCCTCTTAAATGTTCCCTCAAGAATAGAATAAGATAGTCAAAATACATGCAAATAAGGGTTTTTCTGGTTAAATTTGAAACTCTGGACACGCCCACCCGGCCGTTAATTTTGCGCCCCCTCTTTCACAAGATTCTGGATCCATGCTGAAACTTTAAAATTTTACTTTGCTTAAAAACTCGCATAGGTTTATTGTTTTTGAATACTAATATTTGTACCTTATTTTGAGGTTTTTATTTGAACAATATGTGCTTCTCAGAGTGCACTAGTAAGTATCTAGAGAAAATAAATGTCTGTGTCATAATCGAGCCCGAGACCACAACCTTTTTTCCATCCCTTTCCTATAAAAATTTCAGCTCTTTTCTTGTATATTCATTCATTTACTTTTATCTCAGATAAAACTCAAGTAAAAATGTAATGTAAATAAAAAATGCAACACAGTGTTAAATGAATACAATAAAAGCAATATAACATTTTACAATATGTAAAAAAAAATGTTTGTTTGCTATCATCCGCCGTCCCTTAAAATCGGAAAAAATAGAGGGTTGGGAATTCTGTTTATTATTAATAATAATAATAATAATTATTATTATTATTATTATTACTATTATTATTACTATTACTATTACTACTATACTACTATTATTATTTATTATTTTTATTATTAATTATTTTATTATTTTTATTATTATTTTATTATTTTTATTATTTTTATTATTATTATTTTTATTATTAATTATTTTTATTATTTTTATTATTATTTTATTATTTTT
>JAOTQE010086266.1:0-15164 GCA_025631205.1 Nesometra sesokonis
TTTTGAAATTAACTTGATCATATCAAAGTAGCATCAAAGTTAAGAACTGGAGAATAGAAATTAGTGTATTTAAAAACGGTTAGTAAGTTTTTTTTACAGTGAGAAATTATCAAAAATATAGTGGCTCCAGCCTTTTTGTGGTTTTTTGCTCATTTTTAACATATAACGTTGCAATATTGGGGGTAAATAATTTTAAAATAACCATAACTTATGCAAGCAAGTTATTTTCAAAATCTAATTTTTGTCATTTTTCAAGTGACAATACATCTTGAACGAAATACGAAAACGTCATAAATTCTAGTAACGTTTGAATAAAACACATTGAATATCTGTCACAGTCGGTTAGTATTTTAGGACGATCATCAACGATTCGTAGGTGAAAAATTTGATATTTTTGAAACTTTAACAAACGGAAGTGTGACGTATCCATTTTCGTTATCTTATTCCGTAAAGTTGCGGAACCTCACCATTTTGAATGAAGGTTTCATAAGCTTGATAGCTCCAATTATGGAGGCATTCCAATAATGTAAAAAAAACTTTCTTTGGCCCTTTTATGGTATTTTATTGTATTTGGCTTTTTAAACTTGTTTCTCTGGCTGACTGACAGTTTGTATAGTTGGTTTGGCACCATACCGTTAGCTGAAAAGTTTGTTTGTGGCAGAGCTAAGCCAAACGAGGCTTAATTTGAAAAATTAAAAATTGAGTTATTTATAGATTATTAAACATTATTATAAAGTTATGAACAATCAGAATTCTAACATTTAAAATGAAAACTGCATTTTAAAAACTGCTTTCAGTATACATGCAGGGTTGTTTTAAATTGTATTTTTAAAAATTTTTTTTTATCACATATTTTTTAAAAAATAGTGTATGTTTTTTGCCTCCTTTTGCTTGGCTTTGTCACATTTGTAGTTACTGTTATTCTGTTTTAGATGAAATAAAGATTTAATGACCTAAAGAAAAAATAGAAAAGAAACAAGGAGTCTATGATTGGAAGACAAGCTATGGCTAGACTTTCTAGACTTTCTAAAGCTCAAGCCCTATATTGTGAAGTATTGCTTTTATGAGCCACACTCTATTTTTGTATTCTCTATTTTTACTTATTACACTGATATGGGTATAAGTCCACCCCAATGTAATAGTAGTCAGAAACAGAAATGTTCATTAATAAACAAGAATTAAATTAAACATTAGTATACGTTGAAATTAAATGATTTTGTAAATTTTGAGTAGCATATAGGCTGGCAGTGGGTTTTGTCCTTAATTGTACCCTTTAACTTTGACAAGGCCCATTCAAAATCTTTTTTGAACTCGATGATCAATAAAACACACAAAAATGAAAAATCTTCATAAATTTAGGGAAACTATTTAAAATTATTTCTACAACTAATATAGGGAAATCTCAGCTTAAGACCTTTAGTCAAAGATCATTGTGGCCAAGTTTCAAAGGTTTCTGGTCAAAACTGAAACACACACACAGACAAATAAATGGGCAATTAGCATAGATATATTATTTACGGCTAGATGGTGATCTTAACACTGTAAAATGGCAGTCCCATGTAGGCGCCTACTATTTTGATTTTGTCGGGGTACGTCAAAAACAATCATAACTGTTTTATAAATATTGTATTTTTAATTTGTCATACAAATTATTTACATACGTCACGTATTTTTTACGTTGTCAATGTCTTTAGGTTTTGATTAAATTTACTTTCATTTATTGATAAATTTCAAGACTTCTATGAAAGATTGCGCATGTGCAATTTCGACATAGCAACAGGGTTAGAACGTAACACGAATTAATTGGTTGGATTCCGGAATAGTAGGCTGTTACATGAAACTGCATTTTTTGGCTATCTATCCTGTGGAAGTTCACCATCTAGCCGTAATAATAAATCTATCTTTCCTTAATTGTACCCTTGAACTTCGACGATGCCCATTCAAAATTTCTTTTGAGCTCGATGATCAATAAAACAAATAAAAAGGCAAAATCTTCATAAATTTAGAGAACCTATTTTCAATTATTTCTACAATTAATAGAGGGAAATCTAGACCGGGTTAAAATTGAACTTAAATAATCCATATACACATATAATATGAGATTTTGGCAGCCATTTTGAAAAAAACCACCCTCACGGAAAAGTTCTCAGGATACAGCCAGTTTACCTGATATTCTTGTTCTCCATAAAAACTGGTCTAGAAAAACCACAGGAGAATTTCTCCTTCTCCGGGTGGCACCTACCTCAATTTTAGCCCGGTCTAATCTTAGCTCGAGACTTTTTAGTCAAAGAACATTGTGGCCATGTTTCAAAGGTTTTTGGTCAAAACTGGCTTGTAGGCACACAGATACACACCCAGATAAATAAATGGGCAACGAAATATCACCTCACCAACTTTGCTGATGGAGGTAATAAGCATACTCCCCCACACCCCAACCATCCACAAGACCCAACATGGTTTCATGTTTAAGGTGGATGGGCTTGGTACAGTCATAATAATCACAAGAGTGCTTTGTAGTAGCAAGCAGTTATACAATACAAATAAATATTGACAGGAGACTAACTCTAGGTTTCAATAATGGTATTGCATTTATATTGCATTTATATTCATTATTAAAAGTGACAAATTCAGGTAGTTTTAATAATTTTATATGGGAAAATTTAACAAAATAGTCAATACTATGGACATTTTGACAACTTAAATTGGTTTAATTTAACTCCATGATTTTTTTTCTCAACCAATTATTTCAGTGGCATTTATAAGAACAAAATATTAGTGTATAGTATATAGTAAGAAACCAAAAGGTCCATTAATAAACAATAAATTTTAAATAAGAAAGTGTAATACATACTTCAAGCAGTGAGATACCCGCTGTTGTGTCAGGATGTTTCAACATTAATTATGTCATCATCAGGAATAAATGTAGTTAATCCATAGATGTACTATTTTAACGGCTAGATAGTGAACTTCCATAGAATACATAGCCCCAAAGTGCAATTCCATGGAAGAACCTACTATAAGTACATGTCCAGAATCCAAATCATGTTACGTTTTACCGTTGTTGCGATGGCAATATTACACTCCAATCTTTCATGAAAATTTCTGATTTATCAATAAATGGAAACAAATTTAATCCAAATATAAAGAGCACAAATATTTTTTATGACAAAACAATTATAAAACAATATAATTATTATTTAACTTGCATGTTTGTAACAAAGGCTGATGATTATCAATAGTAGGCGCCAATGGGATTGCAATTTTACAGTTTTAAGTTCACTACCTAGCTGTAAATAATACATCTATGAGTTAATCAATATTTCAACATTAATTATGTCATCATCTGGAATCAATATTGTTAATCATACTTTATTACGAACCAAGAAGTTCCAAGAGTCTAGCCACTGTAATGAGTGTAACTGAGACATACTTAGCGATCTATTGCCAAATGTTAAAGGACGGAAATTTAAATAAGTTATAAAAACTGATGTACACCACACGACCAACAGCGATAGAAACACGTTCCTCAGGTTAGATGACCTGTAAGAAAAAATATGTGAAAATTGAAGTTGACTGATGTAAAAAATAAATAGAAGCCGTCTATGGATGTCTGTTATATCTGTCTTTTGAATAATGTATGCAACTGCTTATGTATCTGTTTCATGTTATTTTTGGGTTTTTACATTACAGTGCTACTAAAGAACTAGCATATATATATTCCTAATAATATAAGAGAACATTCATTATTTAGTTTAACAAATTTGCGACTGCACTCCGATCTTATACTGTTATATACATACATTTTAACGATTTTTAATGGTAATATGTTTAACATAGTTTTTATGTTGTAATTTTCCATATATAATATTATATTTTACTTATGTATGTTTTAGTGTGGCATGGAGAGACAACTTGATAGTGCTTAGCACTCATGGCAATCCTCAGGGTGCTGCACCATTGTCTCATGTATACTTGGAAATTGAATAAAATAAAATAAAAAAAAGCAATGCTGCCTCTTTAATCAATAGTGAAATAAAATTGTTAAGATTTTGCAAAATTATGTGATTAATAAAATAATAATAATTTTCATTAAATATATATTTTTTAAATAAATCACTCGTCAATCTATATATGAACATTTTATGCAAGTCTATAATTATGTTTGCAGGAGAATTTTTAAAAGATTTGGAGTGATGTAAGTCATCCTCTTCATTCAACATTGCCAAATGTTATCTTGAACATAGTGGTAGCTTGAGGCCACCAAGGTGCACCACTGAACGCTGTCGTCCCTCCTTTCTCCCCAAAGGTGTAGAGCATGATTCACCAATGATGATTTTACAGGAGTGGATGCAGACTTCGAGAAAAGGAGGCCAGTATGGAATCAAAGTTTTGGGGCCTGGGACATGGTCCTCCAGAAAATTAATGTTGGTTTTAGATGTTTGGAAATGCCCTCAGGGGCGTGTTAAGGGATCAATTCTTGTCTTATGATTGCTGAATATTTTTTGTTTTATAGAGAATGTTAATAATATCTGAAAGGCACGCTAATCAAATAAGAAAGTATAATGCATACTCCAAGCAATGAGATACACGCCATTGTGACAGGATTCAAAATTTCGACATGGTGACATAATTATGTCAAAATATTGAATCCTGTCACAACGGCATGTATCTCATTGGTTGGAGTATGTATTATACTATCTTATGTTAATAAAATTAATATATGTTAATTTCCAAAAGGGGGAGCCTGAGCGGGTGCGGCTCTAAATCCACCCGTTTTATTATTATAATATTGTATTTATTTTATGTTTATGGCAGCAATATTTATCTTATATCTTGTATTTTCTTTAACCAGATGTGCCTGCATTTTAAACTTTCATATTTTTACCTCAATGCCTTGAGCATTTCTTGTAAA
The DNA here is from genome assembly GCA_025631205.1 of Nesometra sesokonis. Lineage (NCBI taxonomy): Eukaryota > Metazoa > Echinodermata > Crinoidea > Comatulida > Antedonidae > Nesometra > Nesometra sesokonis. The sequence continues at coordinate 4,913 of JAOTQE010086266.1, forward strand.
TAAATGCACTTTACAAATTATTATTCTTAATAATATTCTGTATACTTTTGTAACAAATAATCTATTACTGTTAAGTCTGTTGTTGAATTTGAAATTCAATATACTGTATTGTATTTAATTTAAAATTTAATATATTTTGTTATGTATGTCTTCATTTCTATTACACATAAATTTGGTTATAAATAATTTGTAAAACGCTCCAATTCAATTTTGTACTTCTCTTAGGATCTTAACCTGATTTATAATAACTTAAACAATGATATTAATAACATTTCATTAAGTATTTTGGACAGTCAGCTAAAAGTAGGTCAGAACCAAAGAAGTTTTTTTTACTTAGCAATTCGTATCTAGGAGGATAAAATATTATAATGATTATTAACACAATATTTGCAATTTCAGGAGAATATTCATTAATTGGATGTTGGAATAAAACTGTTTCTTTATTTTTAATAAAAGAAAACAAAATTTGAATTCTTTTTATAGGAGGGTTCACTAGCAGGTCAAAACTACAATAAAAAAAAATTCTAAAAAATCCTAAATTTCTGCATCGGAGGGTTTGCAAAACCAAGTATAAAGAAGTCTTGCCTAATAATAAGAATAATTATAATAATGATAAATAGTGTTGTATATAGTACAGTAGAACCTCGATTTTAAACACTGTAAGAAACCAGAAGGTGTATGTAAATCGGAGAGTTTGTAAAATCAGTTATGGTCTTTAATAGGTTTTATTCCTTACTTATTGCCTCATTTATTTACTACTACTTTGCTTAGATTTTTAGGATACTGAATCTATATAATGGTTAATTTGAACACGTCCCTTTAAAAAAAATAACACCCTCCAACAAGGTGGATCTACCATGTTAAATTACTAGGAGGATCTACCTAGCATTACAGAGAACTACCTAATTAGATAGTATATTTGTTGATGCTATTGATACCATAAGTTCAATAAGTAATTGATTTGTCATGGTGTCAGTTCTAATTAGTCTGAAATTAATGGCTTTAGGGCATTGCTGACCATATCCACTTGGTAGCCTCCTTTGAGAGGGGAGTTGACCTTGTGTTATTTGGTAATAATGGGATGATGATAATGTGGTAGATAGGTAGCAAGTCTGGTCTATGGTAGTTTTTATGGGGTTAACGCTGGTCACTACCATTTTCTACCATGTTAACAGAGTTCATTTTTTTTCAAAGGATAAATTACAGCATGGTCTGTGAAAGTCAATGTTCAAAGCTCAAATATTACAATTTCAGCTGATTTTAAGTGTACATAAATAAAATTGAGGGTTCATAAAATTGAGGTGTGAAATCGAGGAGGTTCCACTGTAAAGTGTTTGTTATAGTGGATATTGGCCTTTAATGGTATTTACAGCAATTAAATTGAAATTTAATGCCCAATTATTTCAATAAACTTAAAAATTTACTACTAAAAATGAAGTTAACGTTAAAGGGTGATATTTTGTTTTTTGGGATACCTCTTACCTCAGGATGTGAATATATACAACTTCAACTGTGATGGCTAATACGATGATTTTAAAGACTAAGGCAGACAAGTAATGATGAATAAACAATGTTCTATCCATTAGAAAGAAAGGCAGATAGTGTAACAGCCAACCACCAAGGAGAAGTAATGATGACTGCAAGATCCGCTCCCATTCATCTGAAAGCAAATATAAAAAATTGTTTTCATTTCCAATGCAATAATTTTATCCAAAAAAACAAACAAACATTTGGTGCGAGGGTTAGGGCATTTTTAACATTTAATTAAACATTAAATTTCCGGTGTTGTAGCAATGGAAAATTATAAAAGGTCACCTGTCACGCATTATGTGATGGAGATGATAATATCAGGTGCAGATCCAGGATTGAGATTTTTTAATTTTTTTTTGGGGGGGGGGGGGGTCGCTTTGACGAGCCAAAAAAAACCCCTTTAAGTTAAAGGTCAGGTTTTATTCTCTGGAATTCTCCATGTAAAGCCACTGTACATCTATTTTTATTAGTATATTTGCCATTATTTAAGCCCCCAAAAAATTGTTCGGGTCAATTTTAGGGGGCTTAAGCCCGTTAATTCTAGTAATTTCTTTAAAATAAATTTTAGTATTTGAATATATGAGGATTAACATTAAACAAGATGGTTATTATCAAAATAACAGAGATTCATGATCATCATATTTCATATCAAGTTATCTGAAAACAAAATAATAATAAAATAATAATATAAAAAAAATCATGTCTGTCAAAGTAAAATGTGACGAATCTGACCATGATAGAATGTCACACATTAAATTCTTTTGTCATATAACACAATATTTAATGTATTTAAATTACGAAATTAAACACAATTCTAATTGTATATATGATTATTTCTTTAATTACAAAGTACAAAATAAGCCTGTTTTGAAGCGTTCAGAGAATACGCTGAAAAAAGGATGCTCATTTTTTTTTTATAAAGTCATGATTTTTTTTTAGAGGAAGTTTTAACTGTACAAAAATGAACCACTTATTATTGTATGACCTGCTTACAAAATGGTTTGATCCAAAACGTGATATTCGCAGTAAGTAAATTATTTTACACTGCATGCACTGCCATCACAATTAAAAAAATCAAATCGGGACATTTAGTTACGGATGGTTTGGGCGGTGGGGGATGTTTCTGTTAATGAAAATAAATTGCTGGTCAATTGAATCAAAGATTAAAAAAAATCTAATTGAATAAATATATGTAAAATATTGCATCTAATTTCCTTTAATATTTATAATTTATGGCATATTGAAGTAGCGGGACAAAAATTAGACACCAAAAAAATTACCCATCTGCCAGAATAATTCATTAAGAATATTGTTAAACAAGTAATGACGATGTATTGCGAGTAGAAAATAAGATTCTAATCTTTTTTTGAATTCTTAAGAAATTCAATATATGTTTTTATGTGCCGGTTACCTGCCAGGTCCAATGCTTTAGTGTCTATGGGCGACGCGTCACAATAAAAAACGGAATACAGAAAAAGTACATAACAATATGTAAAAAAAATCTATAATATTGTTTATAAATGGTATTTAACACTTAGCTGAGCTGTTACTTTTTAAAGGGACAACCAATTTTGATCCTAGGCTAGGCCAAGACCCACTCTGAATATTTTTGGGAGACACTTAAAATTTGCAAGAGAAAAATGTACTTTTTTAGGAGTGTGGAAAATGACTCACAAAATCAGCAGACTCCCACCATTTGCAGAAGACTTGGGGCCTCTGATAGTAAAATTCTAAGAAACTTTGGATTGAATTTGACAATTAGGTAACTAAGCACACATTTTAGGTAATACACCATGGTTTAACCACTCCAATAAAATTTTGACAACTTGGAACCCTATGACCATAAAAGCCCTACGGGCCTCTTTCTACTAAAACACAAAATAATCAGTATTTTTATGAGTGTCCTTCGAACTGCCTGCATTGCACCTTATTTTTCCCTCAGTAAAATCGGTTAAATGACCCCCATCGTGGTGATAATTATGTCACCATTATCCACAAACGAAGAGCTCTCAGTTTTGGTTGGATTCTTTAGCTAGTTTGTTTACATTTACAAGCCCAAGTTTTACCAATATTTACTCATGATTGCATTCAGAGGAATAGCACATTTTAGCAACTTTATCTTTTACTATCGACAATAAACCAGCCATTTAAATGACTTGATAACGATGATTTTTCCATGATTAAGCTATGTTGAGGCGCAGCACAGCAGAACGAAGGATCTCAGGTTAAGCGGCAGAACACATGCCATTTGCCAACGAAATGGATGATATATTGAATAGAAAGAAAATTTTTGAATATTATGATGATAATATGAATTTCTCATGCTAATGACACGACGACAGTTCACATTCGATAAAAGCAAAGCTAGGCCTAGGGCCCAGGATAGTTGTTTTTTGTGCCTGCGCCTTGACCGAGGTCATTAAATAATTGGTATTTATTCATTACCGCTGTGTACCACAATAATCGACTATTTGCTGTTCCAACCGCCAATCCACAGCATCTTTATAATCAGTATTTTTTTATCGCTTTTTTCAAAATGGCCCACTGCCAGAAAATAGTTTTTTTTAAATTGCTTTTTTTATCCCATTTTACACCTCATCAAGGTATTCGGTGGCTGTATTCCCGAAGGAATTTTGGATTATCTAATAAAATACCATCCAATCAATTTAAAAAATACAACTGCGCAAACTCAGTGTAGTGCCATAAAAATGCATTGTGAGTCCACTAACTTCCGGTAAATTTTTGGTGATTTCCCTTTTCCTCACGTGACATTCTAGTGGCACCGTGGTTAAATCGTTGCAAAAACAAAACCAAGGTTGACCCAGAATCAAAGGAAAAAAATGATCGCATTTACATCAATTATCGGATAATTATTTGCATAGAATTGGAAAATAATCAGATAATTTTATTACCTCAGAATAGGTTAAACACCCATTTCTGCAGCACTTTTATCAGATAGTTTTTAATCGCGATAATTTATTGGATAATTTTTTCCTGCAGAAACATGGCCTGTACCCTCAAATCAAAACTACTGATTATTTATATATCATGATGTACATTAATTTTCTGGCATCATTTTCATGTGTAATCAACACAGACACTTCTAGACCTCTGATTCGTTCCCTATGTAATCGTATCTACTCCTGCTGAGGGAATCAAGGGTTAACAGAGTGCAAACTGACAAAAAATAAAACCTTTGATATACTAAATTATAATGAAATATTGTAAAACTAAAAAATAAATACTGTTAAAATCAATATGTGATTTGCTTGTATCATGTTCACGCCATGTTTAATCACAATAGACACTTAGTTTTGTAATGTGTTCCATATGTAATCATATCTACTCCCTAGGGAAAGGTTTAAAATATAACAAAGTGCAAACTGACATAAAGAAGCATTTTATCCAACGGCTGTAAGCATCAGGATACAAAACATGTAACAGGCTTGTCTTAAGCTCATAAAGAACTTAATAAATGCTTAAATCAATAGCAATATAAGTGGAGCAGTTGGATATGTTAGCTGTTAGCTAATAACAACAAGGAAAGTGCTAAACTTGGTCAGATTGCATTCTGACCAGCATCATCAACATTGTCATAACATGGAGGAAATAAATTTTATTTCCTCCATGAGTGAAGTCTGTACCCATTTAGTAGGCAGCACCCTTTAATGTATGATCATTCATGCATAAATTGGGCATATTGATTGGTCAGTTTGTGACTTGTTTGAAAATAACTAATTACTACAGGGGTGAGAGAATTTAATTTTTTTACACTTGTCTCAGGGCAAGTACCTTTGGAAAATTCACTTGTCCGAAAATTAATTTACTTGTCTGGCTTTTACGCAATACCTAAAAATAGAAACTAAATCCTATAAATTTAGTTGTCCGATTGTAAAAAAAAAACGCTTGTCCTGGACGTCGGGTAGCCTGTACTAATTAGACATTAGAAGAAAAATATGATGCATTTGTGGTAAATTCTTAATGCACCTTTCAAAAATACCAATGGTGATAGAATCAGATCTATTAAGTTATGAGTATTTGTTTTTCAATTGTGTTATATTCAATGAAAAATTACAATAGACTATGTATTGCTATTAAGATTAAACTAGAATACTTAAAGAATGAATTACATTCATAAATAAATCATTACTATAAATTATGTTGTTACTAACTCTCAGATATGTAACAGAAGACCAACGATATGATTAAAAGTGTAATATTATAAAAATTAAATTAGCCATATAATAATCTATTCCCTAGGTGCAGTCCAGTCACTGATTGTTAATTGCAACAATAAAAGTATGTTCCTTTATTTTGAAATATGAAAGTACATACAGTAATTCATACAGATAAGGTTTATACAGCGATATACTGTAGATCCCTTTATGTTCGCGCGCCCTTAATTTTCGCGAATTTCGCGATGACTTGACGATCGCGAAAATTAAAGGCCGCGAAAATCTCAACGAAAATATAGGAATTTACCATGTGTAGGTCGAGGTCGCGCGTAGGCCGATACAGGCCTAGCCTGGGGCTAGGCCTAGTCAGGTTGAGAAGATCGTCTAAAAATAATTTTATTTTGTGAAAATAATAATTTTTGCACTATTCCAAGATATTTATGTTGTAAATGTAACTATCGTAATAATTTGGGTTTCAAAATCACCCTGTTCGTTGGTTAAAATATCGTAGTTTGAAGGCAAAGTTCAAAGCATTTCCACTATTGGAGGCTGCCATTTTATTGTAAAATGGCTTAGGTGGCGCTAGACACTTCGATCGCGGTCGAATGATTCTCACAGGTCAGTAGTAGTAAACACATGTTTATTGAAAAATAATTTGCAAGATAAATTACCGACGATAATAATACCGAAATCAAGTTTTTTTCGAAACATCATTTCCCATCATTGGTCAATAAACAATCGTAGCCTAATGGAGGGCAATGGGCGAATAAAATCGTGGAAATTGTCAACTGAAAACGGCTTAGGCCTAGCCTAGCCTCTAGGCCTAGGAAGCAGAGTCGGCTCGCGATCCGTCGCTATGATAGCCTGATACTGATACCTCGCGATATTTGAGGTAGGTGAATCAGGGGCCTATTAAACATTGTTTATCACGGACAAGCATTCTAACTAACATTATGGTTCTCAACTAAAAATAGTTTCCGAACAACTGATTTATGTCCAATGTAATAACAGGTAAAAATCGTGAAAATTATTGTGTTTTGAAAACGTCCCATCGCGAAAATAAAAGTCGCGAAATGTTAAAAATCGTAAAATCGCGAACATTTAGGGCCGCGAAAATAAAGGGATCTACAGTAAATCAAATACCCCATAAATCATTTTGGCATTTTTTTTAATAATGGACAGGTTTCAGTTTACTTGGCTGGCCAAGCAATTTCCAGTAGATTACATTCATCAAGTCTAACAAAAGAATATTTTCTTTTGAGATGCAGAAGTGTCTCTATAAACAGCTTTTCAAAAATGTCTGTCTGTTTGGTCACGCCCGTTTCTGACTGTTTGAGATTTGTTCTTTCTATATAATATTTATAATAACTGGCATTGAATGGGTGTCCCTAGGAGATATGAAACAATTATCAACTGGTAATACAATAACATTAAAATTGAAATATGGTTATAAATACACATGTAAATGTTTACTTCACTGTTAAAACTGTATACAATATAATATTTTAAAATCTAGAATTGTGTAAATTTCGCCTAACACCTCAGGCTACTATACTGTACTATCGCCTTCACAGAAATGTGAAATTTGCATAGCAGGTAATGTTAATAATATAAAACCAAGCATGACGAAGAATCGCTTCAATTGGTCGCTGATCCCCTTGTATATTTAGGCGGTTAGATAATTAGGGACACTAGCCCAGTTTTGTTGGATAAATAAGTGATGGTGTGAAGTGCACGAACATCTGGTGACACTGACCAACTACTTCAGCTACCCTAGGCCTAGATCACTTTAGATGTATACTTAAAAAAATAATATTAGTCTGTTGCTTGAACGCATGTACAAAGTAACTAAGAATCAACTTAACTTTATATACTGTGCACAGCTTTCTGTAATTTATTGTCAGATCATTTTGTTCAAGAAAGTAATTACAATTAACATATAAAAATAGTAAATAAACTTACATTATTATACATAAAGAAATAAAATATTTGAAATAAAAGATAAATTCTTTGTAATGTTTTATTTTATTGTATTTAATGTTCAACACCAGATGGCGCTATCTCACGTGACTTGGCACTGGTACCAGTTGCGACCACAGTGTTCAGTTCTGTACTGAACTCAATCAATGAACAAAAATGTATGAATCCAGTATATAAAACAAATATATACTGAGATGAAAGGCTCTGGATTAAAACTATGGGTCCCTCAGTGACTGCAAAAGTACTATTTGCTGAGGGGTGCAGCCCTGATGCAAATAGTGCTTTTGCAGTCACTTTGGGACCCATATTTTTAACCAGAGCTTTTCATCTCATTTCATCAATTATGGTCACATATGGCGTGGACTCTCATACACATAAATATGAAGCAAGTTTGAAGTCTATGTGACAACTATGCTAGAACTTATGGCCAATTATGTGAATTGGACCTTTTGATTGACCTTGGCCCTTGAACCGTTCCCTTTAAAATTAATCATCTTGAGATCTTTGGTCAAGGAACATTATGGCCAAGTTAAACAGTTTAAATGCTGTGAAATTTTACAGCTTTTATGCACTGCCTTTTGTTTCAATTTCAATAAATGTTTCAATAAAAAACTAAAGAATAATTCATACCTGAGTTAAGATCCTGACACTGCCTTCTCCATCTAACAACAAAGACAAGTACAATGCATACAAATACAGGAATAGCAATGGTAGATGTCCACCAAATCACTACATTACCAAGAAAATAGATTTGAGCCTAAAACAAAGAAAAAACAGAAAGATCAAATAAAAATAAATAAATGTAAATAGATTATGGTGAAATGTAGTTGTAGGCCCATGTTAAAATGGGCAAAACAAACAAGTAACACCTTTTGTTGCTAGAGTTAACGCAAAAGTTTGGTCAATCGATCAATGCTAACCTATGAAAAGGAGTATTTAAAATTAAATATGATAATTAATAATATTGATACATACTGATGGTAAATTATTACGGTTTACAATTTATCATTCCAAAAAGCCTACTCTAAATTGCAATATTATATTCAGGCATAAATAATCTTAATGTTGACAATAAATGGCACTGCCTATTGTTGTCATAGGCAGTATAATACTCTATAATAGGGGAAATATTTCTAAATTACTTTGCACAATAACATTTATTAATTTTGTTAATATGGCTTATTTTACAGTGATGCAGCTGAAAAATATGAGTGTGGATGGTAAAATGATTTTGAACATGATCTAGCATCGGTCACTGAGTGATATTGCTGTCCTACTGTCTTCATCTGCAACAAAAATTACAGTACCATCTATATGAAACGACTGATTGCAGAATTTACTTTTCTACTAATATATCCAAAAAAAAAGTTTAAAGTTCATAACAACAGAGGGCAGCATTGAGAAAAACAAATCAAAGATATGGTATACATGCCAACATTTGTGATTTGTGGTGGGATTTAAAGAATACTTTGTGATGGGTTGCATTTGTCGATCCATTTGTAACTGAATTAGTCTGCAATTTACTCAGAGGGAGGTTCTTTACAATCGTGTATCAGAGACATACATATGACTGTCTACTATAATACAAGGTGTAGTAATTAAGTGCTAATATAAATTGCACTTTAAAATGCCCAGATTGTCTATAAACAAGGAGCTTTGCACCTTTAAACCCCAATGGTTCTACATCTGGAACCGGAGGGACCCTTGGCTTCCTCTGTGAAAAACAGACGAGGCGAAATCTGGAAGTCACATTATTCCAGGAACTGGAACCCTCTGTCGGAGGTCAGAGTGTGAGTTCCCCTTAAAAAGCCAAATTTTGAAAATTTCAGATGCCTCATGTCTGCCTCATGCTGGCTACGGCACTGGTGCTCCCCCATTTTGCAAATCTTTGATGTGCCCTTGGCATATACAGCTTAATAATAGAGGAAATCCTTTTGAAATTAAAATTAGTTATTAAATCAGGTAAAGCAAATTAAAATAGATAAAAAATAAAAAATGTAAATGCAATGTTGGATAGACGTTTGTAATGTTGTCAATTCAATGTTTTATTACAAATTTTGTAATGGGACTGATCAAAATTATACCCTTTTATTGGTCAAAAATAATTGCTTAAAAATCAATGAATCAATAAATGTTGGGTAGATGTATGAAATGGAAAATCTAAAATGATAGTAAATCTTAGTGGTAGTAATAATAGTGGTATTACTTACATTTGATTGACTGTCCATCCAATAGGCTGCACCTCTTTCCATAAACAGCCATTCAAGTGGTCTTGAACTGTACTCATGCTCCTTGACCACATCCATGTTGGCAGCAAGCATCTTCCACTAATAAAAATATTTAAAAAATGTTATGCATTTACTTTTGTCCTTTCTAGCTGTCTTATGTACTCATAAACTATACACATATCATTACATATCAAGTTACAATGTTTTTTTAGTTTACAATTACACATTTATAACATTAAACATTTATATAATCTTGACTCTCTCTAAGGCTACGGTCACACTAGAAGTTCAAGCCTGGCTTGACTCAAGCCAGGCGTGAGTTCAAGCCAGGCTTGAAAT
>JAOTQE010086277.1:0-15163 GCA_025631205.1 Nesometra sesokonis
TTCCTGATGATGACATAATTTATGTCGAAATATTGAATCCTGTCACGATGGCGTGTATCTCATTGCTTGGAGTATGCTCTATTCTTTCTTAATAGTGTTGGATTCAATATTTATGACATTCCATCATCATCTTTATCATCACCAAGCATGAGATTTTGTCATTATAATTCATGACTTTTTTAAAAAACTTAAACTGCCCAGGACAATTTTAAACCACTTTTGAGAGTGGCATTTAGCTCATGTGAGAGTGGAATTTCGCTCATAGAAATCACTGTGCTGTGTGCTGAACTGGTCCATTGTTCGATTCAACACCACACCACTCTCCTTGTGTTTCGGCTGGAGGGTCGAAATATAAGTTACTAGCGCACTGTCTTTCAGATAAGACGTTAAGCCGTCGGTACTGTGTATACAACATGGCTCATGTGCACGTTGAAGAACACAGTGCACTCTTTAAAAGAGAGTAGGAGATTGGCTCTCGGTGTACTGCCCAATCACCACCAGGAGGACCCACTGGAAATAAGTCCACTTCGGACTTTCGTGGGTTATCTTTGGTCTTACAACACCGAACAAATCAAATCAAATTTACTTTTCAGCAAGGGCTACCTATTTGGCGCACAAGTGCACTGTCAATATTCCTGTTTGTTTCTTTTTGTCTTTCATGGGTCACCAAACCTTACTCTCTGTTGCATTTGTGATAATAGCATAATTACTGGATATCATTCATCCATTTACATTAAAATAGTGCTTAAATTAATTTTAACACTTCCACACCTGACCACAGATAAGTGATCTTACCTGTGGTCATTTAAAGTCTTGGGGAGGGGGGAGGCACAGATTGTATTGTTTAATTCCCAAACCTTGAGTTATTTTTTGGTGAGACCACAAAGGTAAAATAATCGCAGAAAAATGGTTGGAAGAAGATAATCAGTTCTCAGTATCTTGTGCAAAGTTAATCAAATATGAAATCTCAGTGCAGTTTAAGAGATAATGTGTGACGTAAAAGGTATTTGCACATGACAATGAGTGAGTTCTCCATAGTTACGCACCCACTGAAGGTTTTAAGTCAATAATAAACACTCTTAATGTGTTTAGTAAATAATCATGAATTGTAATGATTTGTAAATTAATTGTTGTCAGTAAATCCAATTTATTGTGTCTACTGTATATATTTATACTCTGTTATAATTTTGAAAATACACTGATTGTTTTACAATTTTGTAAGCTTCACTTTTACGTACCTATTCATAAGTTCTGCAACTTACATAAATCCTGCAACAACACTAGGGTGTTTAAGAAATGTGGACAATGGCTCAAATATTTGGGAAACACAGTAAAATTAAAGTAATAAAGCAGAAATACAGTAAAATAAAAACAAAACTGAAACAGTAAAATAAAAACAAAAATTCGAAAACACTGTAAAATAAAAACAAATTTTAAGGAAATAAATTCTTAATCCCTACAATATTTGTTTTTTACTGTTTTTGGAATTTTTGTGTCATTGCTCATGACATTTATTGAAACACACCAGGTGTTATTTTAAGATTTAAAATTGGAAAATACTATGAAGAAGTCTGTCATTTCTGAAGAAGACATTTGAAAAATTGTAAAAAAGTTTTTAAAAAATAATTAAATTCTTCTTATTTTTTAATAATTGACTTTATTGACTCTAGTGCAAGCCCATCCAACATTAAAGTTGGTTTATACTGAGTTACTCTACACATTTTTTAAATCTCGGTATAAGGCCACCAAAAAAACTTGACTTTGATTCCATGTTCAAGGTTAGTAGGCTTATACTAGGATATATATCCACATACACACTGACTGGGATTACATGTTCAAGGTTAGTGGGCTTGGGTCACACACTGACTGGGATTACATGTTCAAGGTTAGTGGGCTTATACTAGGGTATATATCCACATCACACACTGACTGTGATTACATGTTCAAGGTTAGTGGGCTTATACTAGGGTATATCCACATTACACACTGACAGGGATTCCATGTTCAAGGTTAGTGGGCTTATACTAGGGTATACAGTATATCCATATCACACACTGACTGTGATTTCATGTTCAAGGTTAGTGGGCTTATACTAGGGTATATATCCACATCACACACTGACTGGGATTCCATGTTCAAGGTTTGTGGGCTTATACTAGGGTATATCCACAACACACACTCACTGGGATTCTATGTTCAAGGTTAGTGGGCTTATACTGGGGTATATATCCACATCACACGCTGATTGGGATTCCATGTTCAAGGTTAGTGGGCTTATACTAGGGTATATATCTACATCACACACTGACTGGGATTCCATGTTCAAGGTTAGTGGGCTTATACTAGGGATATCCACATCACACACTGACTGGGATTCCATTTTCAAGGTTAGTGGGCTAGGGTATATGTCCACATCACACATTGACTGTGATTTCATGTTCAATGTAGTGGGATTATACTAAGGTATCCATATCCACACTGACTGTAATTTCATGTTCAAGGTTAGTGGGCTTATACTAGAATATATATCCATATCCACACTGACTATGATTACATGTTTGAAGGGTAGTGGGGTTATACAAGAGACACTATGGTTTGATTTAAATATCATTTCTTATTTGAGAGACTTCGAAATAGGTAGAGCCAAGCCGAAGGAGGTATAAGTAAAAAAAATAAATAAAATTAAAGTTATTTTTAGATTATAAAACTACACAGTATTATCCTTAACAATGCAAAATCCGGTTTCATATGATCTTTCATTGTGAAGTTATGAATAATCAAAATTCAAATGTTTAAAATGTAAGTTTTGAGAAAACTGTATTTGAAAATTGCTATTCAGTATACATTGACTACAGTAAGCAAGATCATTTTAAATAGCATTATTTTGTTAACTTTTTTTGATCATAAACCTGAAAATTGTTAATGTTAATGTACCGTAGTATGAAAGTTAATGTTTAAAGTGCATGATAAAATAAAATTTGAAAAAAATTAACGTTTTTTTTTTAATTCTGCCTATTGTGGAAAACTACATTTGTAACATATGCATCCTTTGGCTTGGCTCTGCCACAAATTACTACAGTCAATTGCTTATGATAAATTTTCATGAGTCACTTTAGATATCGCATTTTGGAGATTATCACCATTTGATCTTACCTACTATACAGCTCATTTTGTGATGAGATCTCACATTATGAGTCACTTTAGACCTCGCATTTTGGAGATTATCTCCAATGGATCTCACCTATGATTCCAGTGGCGGATCTAGGGTTTGGAAAAGGGGGTGGCTGGCAAGGTGCATAGCACTGAGCGGGGGATGGGCATATGAGGGGGTGTCCCCCTCCGAAAATATGAAAATTTTTTTTTTTTTAAATGGCTGTTTTGGCACTTTATAGAGATCTCTGCCCTTAATAATGTTGGCGTTCTGTAATTTTTTTCTTTCTTTCCCTTTTTTTAAAATTGTTTTTCTGAGAATGAAGGGGGTGTGGCTAGCCACCCTACCCTTTGAAAAAATAACACCCTATAACTAGGGTTAACATGGTAGATAATGGTAGTGAAATGGTAGATCTAGGTAGTCAACAGGGTTAGCCCTAAAAAAACTACAATTCACATATAACATTAACATTATCGAATTATGACCAAAACCCATAAATTTCTCAATTAACACAAGGTCATCTCCCCACTCAAGGGAGACTACCAATGATATTGTGTCAGCAATAGGAAATATACATAGAAAAATATAGCCATTAATAGAGCTTCAGACTAATTAAAACTGACATCACAACGATCACTTAATGACCTTAACCTTAAGGTACTAATAACACTACTGTGCTGCTAGGTCGACCTTCATAGTAATGTAACATGGTAGATCCACCTAGTTGGAGAGTGTTATTTTTTTCAAAGGGTATTCACCCCCCCCCCCCCCAAGATCCGCCACTGGATGCAACTCATTTTGTGGTGAGACCTCACAAATGTTTAAAATACTTACATTTTTTTCTTTTCAGTGATAAGAAGTCAGGAACATTAGCTTTAATATGCGAATTAATGGATATGAATATTTATGAACTTATAAGAGGTACAGTACGATTCATTTTGTTATGATTCTGGGGCGGATTGCTATAAAACAGTGTTGTTCATTCAGTATTCATTCATACATTTGAGGCATGTCATGGAAAACCACCGAGTTGTCGCAAACTTGAAAAATGGAGTTAATAGTGAAACCGTATTACACTTTTGCAAGCTTTAAAATGAGAGATCATTTTTCAAAATGACATTTATAACCAGAGTTATGAAACAAAATATACAAAAATTTTCTTTGCATTAGTTTGTGTTACTGCTGTTCATTTGCTTATTTCTCAATAATGTCCTATGCAACTTGATGGTTTGCCATGCCTTGCCCCATTTAAAATACAACGGTAACTTCAATTCCTCAATTGTTAAAATAAAGTAAACAAGTACACCACTGTATTAGTTAGACTTTGTGAACTTTTAACTCGACACCTTTGTACGAGTTGGCAGTGTCTAAACTGATTGATTAACTTCTTGAATTAAATATTGTCAAGAGCTTGAATACTTGAACTAGGATAGTATAATAAAATAGACTATTTTATACCTCCCTTCTTGGACCAGGTACTGTGAGGATGATGGCCTCATGAAATAGCTTTGTAGTTAACATGCAAAAATCAGCAAAAAAGGACAGTGTGTACCGAAATTGTAAATGATTAAATCTGCATTCGCGAGAATTTTGGGTGCTTGGAGGTTTGCACTTTCTGAGTGCTTCAGGTTTGATCAAATCCAGAACCAGGCTCAAACTTATACAAATTTATTTTTGCCTAATTTTACAGTAGCATAACGTTGCAAATGTATGAGTAAACATTTTCAGTATGTAATATTGAATGCCTTTGAGGGGATACTGAAAAATATTGTTCAAGCTCTGGCAAAATATTGAACGAATCGAAGACAAGTTTAATATTTTGTCTTAGGGAGTATAATTTTTTTGGTATCCCCTGAAAATAAGCACTCTATAATTATCAATATAGCTTACTTGTAAGTACCGATTTCCCAAGGCTTAGTCTAGTCCTAGGCCTAACAAAGGGCCTAGGCCTGTCGCGCTGGTGACCAAGGCCCAGCTAGCCTACGCCTTAAAAATTAAAATCCATGTTCTTCCCTCGTGAAAAACATTAACACAACTCTTGTAGGTTTCTTTATTAATTATTAATTCTTCATAATCAACAATAGGTAATAAATTTTGCGAAACGCCGAGTTTTAACAGGTAGTTAAGCCTAGCTACCTCTTGTTGTGCATTCACCACTTACAGTAAAAACAATTCTCTTGCTTGGCGAAGTGACGTCATCGGCTAATATTGCACTACGCACAGGTGGATACTACATAATATTGAACCGGTTAAAATGGCAGAATTGAATAATAATTTTAAATATCCCCATTTCTAGTGTCATGGTACAGTATGTCTTCAAATAAGGCAAGTTATTTTCATTCAAGTGACAATGTCTTTAATGAGTATTTAAAAAATAAAAAAAAATAAAAATATTAAATTTATTGTTTTAATTATTAAAGATGTGTTGTCACTTAAAATGACACATAATTTTAAAAATAACTTGCTAATTTTTAAGAAAGTTACGATGATACTAGAAATTATGGTATTTTCAGAATATTTACTCACAATGTTATGCTAACAATTTAACAAAAATTTAAAAAGCACTGGAATGGAAGCCTCTGTAATTTTTATCATTCCTCAATACTGTAAAAATATTATTGAATAATTTCTAATACACACTAATTTCTATTCTACAGTAAAGTTCTTAATTCTGGTAATCTGTTGGTAAATTTTACATCTTAAATACTTATCAAGCATTCTTGCTATAAGAAATTTCAAAAGTGATGGATCGAAAACATTGATTCTTCTTTCGTCATTTTTATTGGAAAATTTTTGCCTTTGTGAAGCCATAAAGTTATATACTTTAAATTAAAATATTTAACTCATTACCAGCATCTTTTGAACCCTGTTACCTTGGCAACAGGTATGGTACTCTTAAGAATGTTTCATTGACAACATAATAAATGGCTTAATTTGCCTAGTGCACAATCAGACCTTTAGATTAGATAGTCATTCTTTGTCTGTACTATTTGACCATCAAGTCCCTCCGGGCGGACATCAATGGAATTGACTAGCTACTGGATTTCAGCTATCGATCATTGTGTCAATAGCAACGGCGATTATGAAACATGTTTTTATACAACGCATAAGTAGTAGAGTCATTGACTTTGACAAAATCACAATCATAAGAAAATTAGTACAATAAGTCTTACTGACCCATGGTTAACTTAGAGTCCTAAAGTTTAATCTTCGAATTATGACAGATTTCTAACAATATATAATACTGTAGAGCAAGCCTTCTGACCACTTGCCCCTAGGAACATATATTTTGTATAAATACAAGTAAAAACCTTGTAATGCCTTAAAAAATCCAATCTCATGATTGTGATTATGAACATTGTATTTGTTGTAGTTTTACCCAAGAACACAAACATTTGCCCAGCACAAGTTTGAACTCTTAACCATACGATTGTGATTCTGAACTGTGCCTTTCTAGTAGTCATGTCCAAGAACACAAACAACTAACCTGCACAGGTTTTAAGCTCCCAACTGTGATTCTGAACGGTGCAACCTCCAGTTGTAGTTATAGTCATGCCCAAGAACAAAATCAAACAACTAGCATGTTTTTTAGCTGATACATAATAATAGTGGATCAGTTATTGTTATTGTTAAGAGCTTACAATTGTTCATTTATATTTTTTTTGTATTTTATGCAGGAAGGAGACATTATCTTCAAGAACAAAAAATAAAGAATTATATGTACCAGTTATGCAAATCTCTAGAACATATGCACAGGTGGGTATTAGATAAAACTAATAGAAATAATATGGAATAACTGCACCCTTGTGTATTACCCCACCCCCTACTTTGTGTAAGAGTTGAAGTCCCATGGTATAGTTTTACATGAAGTATGTCTAGGTCAAAAGTTTATGTGGTTAGAAAAAATGGCTTCAAATTTTACAGACAACAGAATCCATATATTACCTACAGTTAAACCTCTTATAAGCCTTGTGTCCAGGACAGGTGTCCATAGGGGAAAAGGTCACTTACGGAAAGTGTGACCGATAGAGGGCAACATTTTAAAAATCACATGTGCTTATGTCCGACATTTCTTAGCCTCCTCAATGCCGAGAGTCATATTTCTAGACACTGTACAATATTGCAAAATCCGAAATGTCCACTAATAAACTTCAAGTAAGAAAAATGCATACTCCCAGCAATGAGATACACACCATCGTGAAAGGATTCAATATTTCGACATAAGTTATGTCCTCATGAGGAATTCGAAATATTGAATCCTGTCACGATGGCGTGTATCTCATTGCTTGGAGTATGCATTATACTTTCGTACAATATTGCATTTTTGAAACATTTATTGTCTTTTAAAATCAGTTGGTTCAGTAATATGATTTTTATGCATTAAATTTTAAGGACCTTGTATTGAAATTTGTATTTGTTCAAAAATTTACGAGATTTTATAGAAGATAAATTGTCATACAAAAAAAATCAAAAGGTGTCTGTATCCACTTACAAGAGGTATCAATGTACACAGATATGAAGAACAAACAGGCTTTGTAGTGGCTGTTGTGGGAGGTCTCCACTTACAAGAGGTGACCGTACATACAGTACCAACATTCAAACTGTCAAATTCATTTGATTTTTCAGTTTGATTTTGCAAGAAGTTATTATAATAGCATCTTTGGTTTGGGTGGTAAAAGTGCACAAGTACACACAATCTGATCAAAATTTCAGATGACCTTTCCAATTAACGAAACAAATTAAATTTATCTTCCAAAACAAAGGGGGGTTTTTTTCTTTTGTTTTAGCTTCCAAAATCTGATTAGGTTTGAGCACCCCTTTTTTTGGATACGCCGCTGAAATAAGTGGGTTTTATATAGAAGAATGGTGTAGTGTTCTAACTCATCTAGATACAAGTACTAACTGTACAAACACAGTTTCTGAACTGTTTCTTACAATATTTCATCTGTTTACTGTAAGTGGCAACACGACAGTTCTGCAATCATACTGGGATGGTATTTGACTTGGCAGTGTAAGGAGTATAAATATTATGATAAGGTACAATATATCGTTGTACATTGTACCTGTTATTGTAGTATTTTTATCTGAAGTATTTTATTCCAATAATTTTGTAATTAAACACAATGGACTGTGCAATAGGTAGATAAGGTGGTATTTTCAGTATCTACTATGTGTACCTAGCCTCTTGATAAAATTGTCTCGGATTTTGTTATCATATTTAAACCCTCCATTGTTGGCACCTGGTTCTGGTGGTGGAACAAGTCTTCTCTGATAAAGACTGTAAACCGTGGGCCCAATGTACAAGAACAGCTTGTATGCAATTTAAAACTTTTGTATCTTTCGAGACAAGAATGGGGTAACTCCAGTGTACTGGTTCATACATCCCTGTGTTTGAACAGAATTTCTCCACAGCAGCGGCAACAATTGTTGTAGGAACTTTTTACATGCTGTAGTAGATTGTTTGCCCATAGCAACATTTTGGTGTACATATGAAATCATAAATAATTAAAATAAATAACACGAAAATGGTAACTTTTATACTGTAGGAACATTCAAGCCCTGATCATTCCCCGTCGTGGACAGCTGAATGTAGCGCCATTTGGCAGCAAATGACATAATATTAGCTTCATAAAATCTGCATCATTAATGATACCATCCATTTTCAAAAGTCCACATATTATTGAAAAATATAAAAGTTTCAGGTTTTGGGATGGGTAATAATTATAAATAGCCATAACTGCAGTCTTGAACTGATCAATTAAATATACTTGGTCCCAGCTTGATTTCCATATTTTAAAATTAGGCTCATTAAAATTGGTTGATCACAACGTAAATGTCAAAAAGCTATTTATTGTTGAAAAAGGATAAAACTTTTAGGTTTTGAGGTAGGGCTAATATTAAATATAGTTGTCTATGTTTTAATTTTAAGCCCATGGCAATTACTTCATTAATAACATCAGAAAATGTAAAAGGGTTACATATTTTCAAAAAAGATAAACATTTTGAGTTTTTGAAATGTGAGTAATATAAATAGCCATAGCTAGGCAATCATCATCTCAACATTTACATACATTTTGTGTATTGCAGATTATTAACTAGCATTACCCTTTGAAAAAAAAATAATACCGTCTGACAAGGTTGATCTACCTTGCAACACAAAGAACTATCTAGTAAGGTAGTATATAATTACCCTACCTGTTGATGTTATTAGTGTTTTAATGTTTATTCTAAACAATGGCTGTATTTTCCTATGTATACTAGAGCATTGCTGACCATCCTCGGTAGTATCTTGATATGGTAGTTTTTTCTCCAAGGATGACCAAAGAGGACCTCTTTTAATTTTAAAGAGTATAGTTTTGCAGTTCTATTGGTACTGTACCAAGAAACCGTTGTTAAACTTTTAGCCCCTGATTTTTACTTTCAACGACTGGCTATTAAGGAGTCTGTATTATGCATGAGGCATAATGCTTTTATACCTTGTTTCGCCAACTTTTTTGGACAATCAGAATTTCAGGTAAAAGGAAGGTAGAATAAAAAAAATAAAAGTAAGTAAAATTGCATTTGTTAGGAAGTTGTATATCTATACAATTTGAGGATAAAATAAAAGAACGATTTAAAAAAGAAAATTATAAATAATGATTGTCAACGTAACATTTACATTTTCAGAAAAAAATTCATGAATCGGAGGTTGTTTGAATTATTTATGTTAGAGTGTTCGATAACAGGCCAAATATAAAATTTTATTAATATTTCAAATTTTAGCGTAAGAGGGTTTGTGAAACAAGGTATTAAAGAGTCTTGCCTAAATAACTATTTTCATTGCATACCCAATTATTTATTATTTTTAAAAACATTTATGACTATAATTTATGGCTTTAAAATTGTGTATGTGTACTGTAAAATTGTTTCTGTCATTTTTACTGTGATTTAATGACCATGGAAACACCAATGTCTTTTTAGCAGAAATTAAAAAAATGAAACATTTGTTTAAAATTTGAATTCTTGTCTTGCAACATCTACACAGCACTCAGTATTTATTAATATACCTTTGACTTCTTAAGGTTATTTCAAAGAATAGTATTTTATTTGCACTATTTCATATTGTTGAAATAAAAAAAATTTATTTTTATCTTTTAGAAATGGAATTTTCCATCGTGATATAAAACCTGAAAATATTCTTATACGTGTAAGTAATCATTATCATCATTGATGTGTTCAGAATCATCAACAACATCGCCATCATTCTCGTCGTTGTCGTCATCATCATCATCATCATCATCATCATCATCATAATCATCATCATCATCGTCATCATCATCATCATCATTATCACAACCACCGCTGCCATCATCACCATCACCACCATCATCATCATCATTATTATCACCACCATCATCAACAGTAGCAACACCAACACCACTGCTACCATCATCATCCATCATCACCACCACCATCATAATCACCACCACTACCTACACCATAATCATCATCACAACCACCATCATCACCACCATCATAATCATCATCACCACTACCACCACTACCATCACCATCATCACTACCACCACTACCATCACCATCATCACTACCACCACTACCATCACCATCATCATCATCACCATCATCGTCATCGTTATTACCATGATCAGTTACCCTTCTTTATTGCCATCTCCACAGCCGCCGTCGTCATCGCAGCCGCATTGCCGCCGTTGTCGTCCTCACTACCACTATCATTACTACTGTACCATGATCATTTCCCTTTATCACCATCATCATCTCTAATATTAATTATAGTATGATCATCAATATTATTCAGAGACACACATGTCATAACCTATAATTTTTATGATAAATTTCATTAATTTTTTTAGGGTGATCAACTTAAATTAGCAGATTTTGGATCTTGTCGTAGTATTTACTCTAAACAACCATATACAGAATATATATCAACACGATGGTAAGTCCAACATGCCATAAATGTACATAATAATACTGCATTAGCAAAACTCTTCAAAAAAACTAATACTCCATGGTTCTAGTGGTGGAACAAGTCTTCTTGGATAAGGACTATAAACTGTAGGCTCAGTGTACACAATCATACATCACATGTGCAGTATAAAGGGCCCAATACAACTTTCAAGATAGGTAGGGGTTACCCCTGTGTACTGGAAAGATAAATGAGCCCCTGATTTTGAGTAGTGGTACTGTAGCTTGGTGGTTAACATGCTTGCCTACCAATTCCACGGTCCTGGGTTCAATCCTGACCAAGTGCTAGGTTAATTCTTAATACAGTTAACAACAATACTCCTTAAACCTTGTGTTAATAAGCTAAGCTAATATGATACATATATAAGGAACGATTAACATAAAATTTTAGTA
The DNA here is from genome assembly GCA_025631205.1 of Nesometra sesokonis. Taxonomy (NCBI): domain Eukaryota; kingdom Metazoa; phylum Echinodermata; class Crinoidea; order Comatulida; family Antedonidae; genus Nesometra; species Nesometra sesokonis. The sequence continues at coordinate 11,531 of JAOTQE010086277.1, forward strand.
GCGCTGTAGCTTGGTGGTTAACATGCTATCTTAACAATCCTGAGGTTCTGGGTTCAATCCTGACCAAGCGCCAGGATTATTCCCACGACAAACAGCGCAACTGACTAAACCTCGTAATGAGTCTTTGTTTATAAGCATGTATTAAATCCATTGGCCATTTGCTTGCTGTTGGATATGAATCAATTAAAAATAAAAATAAAATTTAGCAGAATAAAATTGATGTGTTTTTTTTTTGTGTGTAGGTATCGGGCGCCAGAATGTTTACTAACTGATGGTTATTATACCTACAAGATGGACCTGTGGAGTGTAGGTTGTGTCTTCTTCGAGGTTCTTAGGTAAGTTCTTAAGTCAAGTTCAGTACTGAATTTTGAAATGTGAGAGGCAGACAGCTTGATTTTAGATGATGAATACCAACACTTATATTTAGTTTACAATGACTTGCAGTGTTCTCCCAGTTGAACAATTTTACTGGTGAATTGTCCAAAAAACATGACTTTTTGTTTCTATCCTTAATATTACATAACTGTAGGTCTCTATGAGCATTCCTGTGTTATCTGTAATGCTTAAGAGAGGAGAATCAAAATTATATCATAATTATTTTTTCATAAACACAATTTTTACTGGTAAATTGTAATTTTTACCGGCAAATTTGATAGCTAAAACGATACTTGCAATAACAATGATTTATAAGCAATGCATAGTATGAATTGCCATTCAATATTTCTTTCTTTTATTTTTTGTAATTACATGTTTTTGTTATAATAATAATAATTATTATTTATAACTAACACAATAATACAATTCTTATCAATCTAAAATGGTATTAGTTGTGTGCAAATGATAATTGGTAATAATAATAGCATCACAGTTGATTTTAAGTAGTACAATATTTTGAAATACAATATTGACCCTGAAATCCAAAAGTTAATTGTAAATCTTAATGGCCACTTCAGTTAATAATGCTTTTAATAATGACCTTCTCAGTACCACGTTTACATAACTGGTTACACTGTGACCTAGGTAATTAAAATATTACAGTATTTAATTCCTAATAATTTAGATAAATATTTTTGTTAATATAATCATAATTTATGATAAAAAAGTTTTATACATAAATAAATAATTTATGTAATATAATATATTTAATATAATAGTAAAAATTGTCTGTTGATGTTGACCTAATATGTCAAAATATTCAATTCCAACACAATTATTTGTGGGTGGGGGGAGGGGAGATTGTTTAATTAAGTAATAAAGATTTAATTTATAGACACAAAGGCCTACAGGGTTATGGATACCTGGCATATGTAGAATGTAGATTAAAATAACAATATAGTAATTATATTGAAAATTGAATTAAATGAATATATACTTGCAGATCCTTAAGCTCATTTGATAGACAATGTTTTTTAGTTGGGTGGTGTGGGGGGCAGGGACAGATATTACATAATTTGAGGGTGGTGGGGGGGTCTTTGAAATGGGCAAAAATAGCATTACATAATTTGTGGACAGTCCCTAATATAGTAAGCATAGATTAATTTGAAATTTATAAAAGTTTAATATTAATCAATACTATTTTTTTCCAGTCTTCGCCCATTGTTTCCTGGTGCAAATGAAGTCGATCAAATTGCTAAAATTCATGAAACCATAGGAACGCCAGATCCAAGTATATTAAATAAGCTTAGAAAGTTAGTATCGTTTCTAATTGTGTTTTATGGATGAATTTGTTTTATGATTTCAGCGTAACCATGGTAATAAATTGACCTTCTTGTCTCATTTCGGTTAATAACGCAACATATCATATTTTTATAAGATGGCTGTAAAAATCGTTTTGTGTCTTCTATTATGACAAGACACTGGAGTAACCATGGTTACATACATCAAGTAAAAAGGATTTCTATTATGAAATTTTAGAAGAATATTTGTTCAATGCCAGCACTGATATATGAAAAATTGAAACAATTTGTTCTTACTCCGTTTCAAGATATATTGTCCTCTAGGAGTGGAACTGTAGCCTGGTGGTTAACGTGCTTGCCTTCCCATCCTAAGGTCCTGGGTTCAAACCTGGCTGCATTTTAGGTTCTTTCCTACAGCCTAACAGCACTACACCCTAAGCCTCATAATGAAACTACTGCAGGTTGTAGAAAGCATGGCATAGTTATTATCCAGCAATTGGCGAGAAAACTTGCTTTTGGATGTCATTTGACACAAATTGGAACAAAATAGGCAAAAGTTTAATATAACGTTTTGATGAAGCATGGAACTTCTGTTTTTAGTAATAAACTGGTAGTATAACATTTGTGTTCCTATTTTATTCCATAATAATAACATCATAATGGAGCTTTTTAATTTGGATTAAACACAATTTTTTTTTTCACCAACCACAACATTTTTTTATATTTTGGTTGATCAATCAGGAGTTTTGTTTAGTTTTAGTAGATCCCTTTTACTGTATTTTTACCCTCGCCCCATTGAAGGGGGGGGGGGGAGAGTGTGTTGCAATGAGCTACTTCTGTCTGTCTGTTTGTGTGTGTCTGTCTGCATCCATATCTCAAAAACTATTGGGCTGATTTACTTCACATTTTCAAACAATGTCAGAACCAACTGTATCTAAGTCCTCCTGAGGTGTGGTGTTGGTCCGCTGTACCACATGAATTCTGGATTCTAATCTATATGATTTTGTGTCTATTGCCCTCTCTTAAGTGACAAAAATATAGATACTAAACAGGCCTGACAGTTACTGATATGTTCTGGTCCTATCTGTTAGCTGTTGCCATTAAAATTCCAAACATAACTTTTCTTGACCCTGAATAGAGTATGTAGTATGTCACTGAAAGTAGGAAAGGAGTGAAAACTATGGCTTTAGGCTGTTCACAAATGAACACACAAACTAACAAACACACAAAGAGGGGAAAATATAACCTCCTTCAAAACACAGGCAAGGATGTAATCATTTACGATTACTTTGTCTTGTCTGTTCTGTTTTTTTAAAACTCCTTTTGTGTAATTGTGGAATTATGGTGGATTTTTTTTTCTTTTTTTTATTTCAAAAAATACATTTTAAACATTCAATTTTCATACTAATACTGCATTAACAATTTTCAGATATGATCAATGAATGTTTAAAAAATACAAACATGATTTTTTTTGTATGTTAAAGGTTCTGATGTATAGTTTCATATTTATTATCATTTATATATAACTCAATTTTAAATTTTATGACTCATTTCTTCTTTGGTTTGGCTCTGCCACAAATATCAATTTAGATTTATGTTAGTAATATGATTGTTAGGCAATATATTTTTTAATTGTTTTCCTTTTATTCTTTCTAACAGTAAGACTCGTGGTTTAAATTTCAACTTCCCACAAAAGAAAGGAAGCGGCATTGAGCGACTTCTATCACACGCATCACCTGAAAGCATTGAGCTTATCTACCAATGTTGTACGTATGATCCTGATGATAGGATATCAGCCAAGCAGGCTCTGAAGCATTCATATTTTAATGATTTACGGTTAGTATTATATTGTTTTAAGTAACATTGAGCTTATCTACCTATGGCCGTGTTTCCGCAGGAATTTCAGATTATCCGATAAAATATCATCCAATCAAATCAATTTTAAAAACTACAACTG
>JAOTQE010086288.1:0-15161 GCA_025631205.1 Nesometra sesokonis
AAAAAAATTATTAATTCCCAGAAAAATCTTAAAATTATGTACTATATATTAATCGAAAGCCCATTTCAAAATGAACATTTGTTTTTGGATTTTTTTTCATTAAATAAACAGAAAGTGTTCAAAAATGCTTGAGAAGTTAGGCCTATCAGAAAACCTGAAAATGTGCGGGAATTTCAAAATTAATCCGGATTCCCTTGAGAATTCTGATTTTGTAAGGGTTAACATGCTAGATAATGGTAGTGACAAGGTAGATTGTATGTGCGGTATTTATTCCAAAGGGCATTCAACAGTTGCATACGCATTTATTTCCCAAATTTGACCACCCTCTCACCCTTGTTGCTATTTGTAATTTCAGCTTGGCCACCCCTACCCCTGTAATCATACATACATTCTCAATCATCATTAAGGCATTTTTAGATAAACTGAAATAAGCATATATAAACTCATCATGGACCACCACCAACCACCCCCTTTGCGCATTTGCATTTAACACACCACCGGGCCCCTCTCCAATCCCTTTTGGCAATTTTTTCCCAACCTGCTTTTATTAATCCTTGTATCATTGTATAGCTTAGGCTATACAACTGTAGTGGATTTTAAAGATAAAAATAATATTTTCGAAAGTTCGACATGGACATGTATCAGTTATTAAGTTATATAAGCTATTTAGTAATCGATAACTCCGGTTTTATGGACTATAAGAGATTTTCTTTGAAACCCAATCAAGATTGTACACGTTTTCTACTAGTTAACGACATTCGGCATAATTCAAATGACTCGTCATTTTTACTCTATTCAAAATACGGCCTATGTGACGAAAAACTTATTATTTTAAATTATCATCACGTTCAATATTCAAAGAGAAACAATGTCTAGATCCGATATATTTTGAGTTTTAATTGTTCTATAAAATATTAATTGAATTCCTTAAATTTCTCAAAATATCCGAAAGCATGTCTGTTTGGTACCATTACGTTCATCAAGATTTTTTTTTTAATCAAATGCATCGAATCTCACCTGTTATTGATTAGATAGATGCCAATTTTTTTCAGATATGTTATATAACAAATATAAAAAACACATCAACACTATTAGCAGCACATTCATTCTATGTTCAGGTATTCAAAATAATCAAACAGTTGAATTTAAACTAGTACAGTTGTGTATTTTTGGGTTAATTAATCAAGGAGAAAACCAACAATTGAGTGAATTCAGTTTAGAACGAAAACATATAGGCATAATTCAGATACGTATGTTTAAAGTTATGAAACACCATCCCACTCTTTAAGGACAAGTGACATTTTTGTCGATGCTCGGCGCTCTCAGATTTATTGGTAGATCCCAGGCGCAAAACCGTCAGTTACACCACGAATAATTATTCTGTGTGCGTAAAGTTGCGTGAAAATGTAAAACGTGCGCATGCAGTAGTGATTAATAGGATTGTCTACAATTTGTGGCAAAGCCAAGCCAAATGAGACATAAGTCGCAAAGCTAGTTTTCCAAAATAGGGAAAAAATAATAATTGTCAATTTTTTTCAAATCCTATTTTATTTAAAAAACACACAGTTTAAACATTAAACTTTCAAACTACATTAACAATTTTATTTGATCAAACAATGTTAAACAATGCGAATTAAAATCACCCTGCGTAGTTTAATTATACTGATAAGCAGTTTTCAATGCAGTTTTTTCAAAAACTTACATTTTGAATGTTCGAACTTTGATTGTTCATAACTTCGCAAGGAAACATCGTACGAAACTGATTTTTGCATATTAGAGATAATAATGGATAGTATCATAATCTATAAATAACTCAATTTTCAATTTTTCGACTTAGGTCTCATTTGGCTTGGCTCTGCCACATTTGGTTCTCTACGTGTATCTACCAACATATCATCAGCTTTTAGTACAACATTCTGTCCAGGTTTGTCATGTGCCGTAGAGTGCTACATGCAGTGTAGACAAAAACTTAAATTGATTAGTTGTTGTCTTCAACTACTCATATTAAGCGTTATGATATTTTAGCCCATGCTTCAATTTGTCATTTCGTTATTAACTTTTGGGAAATTCAGCCTTACTGTTGTTTCATTTTGGTTTTGTTTTTCTTTGGTATAGTTTTCTGGTTCGGAGCTCCATTTGCTCAAGCCACCGTGTTACCTAACAACTAATTTTACCATGTCAGTAATGTTTTAAAATAACCTGTTTTAAAATATTTTAAACAAGTATGAGAAGGGAACAGTTACTAGTAAATGTTTTGAGTAAACAGAAACAATTTGAGAGGGCGTATGTTTAAAAATCTGTAGAAGGACGCCCTCAAATAACTTACATCAGATAAAAGAATCATAAAAATCACTTGTTCAATGCATAGAGAAAATTCTTTCCTCCATGTTCAATGGGAGGAACGCTCGCGTTATTAAAAAAAATAAACCTTTTTAAACCATAATTTTATTATAATAATAAAGAAAATAATTATAATTGTATAATGTTATTAATTCGTTCATTTTTTGTCATTAAAAGTAAATGTTTTTAATAAGCTACAATCACCATTATAGAACTAATAATTAGTGCAATTAAACAATTTGACCTTGATTTTAGAGTAATTATTTTATAAATAATTTAAGTGACGCACAAAATCATCTTTAAAACGTCGTGAGAATTTTAAAAGTCGACTCCATTCATCTGTTGTTATAATGATAAATGTTAAGACGTAGTTCTATGTCTATATTATCAAAAAGTGTTGTACTTTTGTATGTGCTTGTTTGTTTATAATTCATGAAAATTTTACTTTCAAATTTTAAATAAAAAGAAATATTTAATTTTAATTTAAATAGGATTTTTTTAGTGACTTATAAGTATCATAACGCCCATGATTGATTAAAATCAAATTTCTTAAAAATTTGACTTCAGACCGATTTTGGTCATTATCTCAATTTGGTCTCACCTACGATGCGACTCATTCTGTAATAAAACCTATGTGCTTATTAGTTTATAATTTTCCAGCATATTACTTCGGCGGTAGTTCGGTATGATGTTACGCAAAAAAAAATAAAATACTGAATTGGATTCATTATTTAACCGGCGGTCAATGGATATCTTGTCACCCCTCGAACCTATGTAAAGCCGGGTACTCACTGCGTCGTGCGACGGCCGCACGACTAAACCGTTGCTCCCTGTGTGTGTCTGTGTATGTGGTTTCCAGACACGATGAGGGTTTTTTAGTGATTTCCCTGTAGAATCACTTAAAAAACGTCGGACGACGAGTAGTAGACTATCATCGCGTCTTAAAACCACCCAGGGAGCGATGCGTCGTCGCAACGGTTTAGTCGTGCGACCATCGTACGACCATCGCACGACGCAGTGTCTGGCTTAACGAATTCTGCAGGTTTCAAAAAACATTGGTGTTAAAACCTCTTAATACGTGGTGACAAGTCTATTTCAAATTACCATCAATGTATATCGTAAAACATGGTGAATTATCTGATGATGGCAGACATAATTTAGGTCGGAATATCGAATCATATCACCTATACCAATTTCTGATCTTGTAATTTATCATGAAATGATGTTTTTTAACAATTAGTCAATAGTCATTTTTTCCGCACAATAACCCTATTGACAAAATTGGTATCCCCAAGTTAATTCCTTAACTCATGGGGCTCACACTGACCACTCACTAGCACACGTTCTCGTAAATAACACAATTGTTGCATAGAAAATTAAAAACGAAAAATACGTACTTCTTTTATATCGAATTTTATTATACATCGTTTTAAACGTTAACAATAATCTATACACATAATATTATATATACATATTTATATTCCACTTTTTACATTGCACATTCTTTAAACATAGGCCTAAACTTAATTAGATAATTATTGTTGATTAGCAATAAATAATTTTCGTTTTTAACCAAACGCAGAAATTTGAAAATGAGAGTTATTTAAATTTGAGGCGGTCGTATAAATCCCTGATGTTTCATTTTATGTAATAATCTCTCGCTTTATTCTCTTATTATTAAGTTGATATAACCAAGGGGTACAAACTACCCCTGATATACCCGTAGTAAATGATTTTCCTGCTAATTACACAATTTATATAACTAAAATTTACTTATAAGGCTTCTCGGTATTTTGTGAAAATTGTTTTGTAGCTTTTAACCTGAGTGCATCTATACTTTGTCTTTCCATGTGTAACAAGTCCTTTGGAAAAGCTAGGCCGTGGCCTACGTGTGAACCAGGAACAATTGGGCCTACGAATGGTATCTGTGTGTATGGGCCAGCCGTGAAAAACGCGGGGTGTGCCGGTACCGCGGTCAATCCACCTGGCCTAACAAATCCGTAAGGTATGAATGGTTTTGCACCGCCAAGAATTGGATGTGTTTGCGCTTGTAGCCATGAAAGGTAACCAGTCGCAAATCCTGGATAATCTAATGCTGGGCTGCTTTCTGTATCTGTGTTTGGACTTTCACGTCCGATAAACTTTTCCTTCTTCCTCCATTTTGCCCGTCTGTTTTGGAACCATACCTAAAATGATAACAATAATATTTCATTATATACTGGTCATACGAAGACTGAAATTTAAGATTATGAAAATGGTGGTTTTGTGGTTATGGGTGAATTACATAATTATATAAAACAAGTTAACCACTAAATTCATTTCAGAAACAATAAAATTGGTAGAGATAATTGATACTCACGCCAGCGAGTCGGGTTTATGCTGGTATTATAAATAATTAAATCTTTTACTAATGATTACTAATTAAATTTAAGTGGCCTAATTTGAAGAAAATAGATTTGCGAGAATTTAGAACTTATAATATAATTAGCCACAATTAAATTAGTTACCAATAATTACTTTTAATTGTTAGTTATAATATAATATTATTATGGAAGGGTTTTCGCAGTTCTATAGGCCTATTTATAACATGGACATTCATTTATAAATCAGTGGTTATGATCGAATCAGGGAACAGATCTATTACAACTGTTCGAATCAACAAAAATTGATTACGAGACTGACCAACAGTTTTCTACCAGTGAAAATATGGAGATTATGCAACTCCACGAAATACGAAAACGTCATAAATTCGAGGAACGTTCTAGTTTAACACCTTCAATACTTGTCACAGTTGGTCAGTATTTTACAAATATTATTTTAAGTTTAAACTTTGATATATTTATTAATAAGTTCAGCAACTTTTAAAAATGAAAGTGTGGCGTATCCGTGGAACCTTACTAGTATTGCCTTTCAGCTGCGGAAATTAATTTAAATTAGTGATCAGTTGACCAATTAACTGCAACAATAACTCTTATTAATTATACAAAACCAATTAATAATACTCGAGAAAGTTATGTAATCGTAACAACTGTTTTCATAATTTGATTATAATATGATTCCGTAATTATTTGTCAATCAAAAAATGCATAGTTTTCTTGGCATTATTTTTGGCAATTTGTATCTCAACATATTTATTTTAATTTAATACTTGTATGTGCTTTTAAATTAATGTTTTCAATTCTTTATATTTTTTTATAAATAAAAAAATACGAAAAAATACAACATCTTAACGAATAAGTATAGACGATGCTATTGCAAGATAATGCACGTCATAGCAAAATCACCAAAATCGCAAATAACACGAATTTATTGAGAATTAAACATATACCAGAGGATATAGATAAATACAAAGACGGTTGCGTATTTTGTACAACAGCTTTAGTTAGGCCTATGTATGCCCATGGAGGAAGAAATATGCCAGAGTAAAGCCAAAGCAGGATACGTCGAAAATTAGAAATTTTATTAAGAAGCTACAATGTGCAAAAATATCAGTTTCATACGATGTTTCATTGCGAACTTACGAGCATTATATTTTCGAACATTTATAATTAAAATTTTGAGAAATCTCCTCTTGAACAGTATACTGTAACTACCTAAGCAGAGTCATTTTAAATTTTGTTGTTTTATTTGATTTTTTATCATATATCTAAAAATATTTAACGCATCATGAGAGTTTAATGTTTACACTGCAAAGAGAAAACTGACAATTTAGAATTAATTTTTGGCTTCTGCCTATTGTGGAAAACTAGCTTTGCGACTTACGCCTCGCATGTCCAATTTAGATATTGACCCATGATTGGCCCTATGAGATTATAGGGCCTACAACAAAAAAAAAACATAATTAAAGTTTTTTTTAATATATAATAACATTTTCAAACAAATGTTGATACAATTTGGTGGTGATATTGCCATAACGTTCCTTTTTATTTCCATAATAATTTAGTGTAGTTTTTATAGATTCGTACCTGAACACGAGATTCGCTAAGGTCCAACTTTATTGCGAGTTCTTCTCTTGTGAACACATCTGGGTACTGTGTCTTCTCAAATGCCATTTCTAACTGATGGAGTTGATAGGTAGTAAACGTAGTACGGGAACGGCGAACTTTGCGTAGATTCGGTGACGATTTTCCGTCGACTACACCGTTTGAAAATTTGGGGTCATCTTCACCTTCTGTCTGCCGTGGCATATCGATGTCTAAAATATAATAAAATGCAGAAATTAATAGTAGTTAAAGACCACCGTATCAGTTTAATGTCAATTATATTTTTTAGTTAATGTATGAGTGTATAATATACCATTATATGACAATCAATACCTTAAACGGTCGAGTTTTTTTTTACTAGATACTAACATGCTGTACATAGAACACTAAATTACCCACAAGGTATAATTAAAATAATTCTGCTGGTGGTAGTATGGTCGTCGACCTTTTAACATGTTAATAATTATTATGTGAATCAGTACTGGGACTTGGAATAATTTCATGATTAATTTAAACACGCATACACTTTTAAGAATATCAACAAGCAATGATACTGGCTTATTGCTATAACGAACGACACGTTACAGTTGAAATACTACAGTACAGTAGTATAATTCCATTTTAAGGAACTTTAAAGTTTTACACAAAGTTAAAATAAAATTTAATCAAGTCTGTTACCGTCTTTAAAAAATAGAACTATAGGCTTAAGTTAGACCTAAGCCTGACGGTCATGGTGATTTTGAAAATAATGTGTAGGTCTTTTACAAACAAAACAATATTTCAAAAATTACTTTACCTTTTTCTTCTTCACTTTCAGAACAACTTAACTGTGCCTCTGTCTTGATTTCGTCGTTTTTTAAGCAAGGAATACGAGTCAGAGGCGGTGGTGTAAGCGGCAATCTAGTATGTGTTTGCCTTCGAGATCCGAGTATAAAATCTATAGAGTATGAGATAGGTGCCTGCGTTGCTAAACACGTTTCCGACGTCTTCATTGTCTCAAAACCAACTGTCGACATAATTTTGTTTCGGTATATTATAAAATAATATATAATTTTCCAAAAACAGATGAGAATTAACTTTGTAAAAGCTACCTGTGAATGTATAGATGTTAGCTACCGCCTGCTTTTATAGTCTGCTGTTACTAGACAATGTACCACTAACAGCCAATCACAAACTCGCTTACTTATTAGGGTTACGCATCACCAAACATCAGTTTGACACGAGGTGATTTCATCGCAGCTTCCAAAATACTACGTCCTTTATAACATTTGTAATATATTTATTTTTATTGAGTTATTTTAATTCCAAAAGGCATTATTCTGTACCTAAAATTAGGTACAAGGGTAACAACTAAAATAACTTTACAAAATATCTGTTCAACACTTATTTTTATTTCATTTATTTCATTTTAAATTTATATACTGTATCTGACTCATGGTCAATATCCACAAACAAAATTTACATTATAAAAACAACAACAAATAGAAAAATATGATATTTTAAGTATTGCGCTAAGTTTAAAGTATGCAGTAAGTATGTGTTTCATGGTTGTTTTGAAGTTTTAATGAAATTCCAAATATTTTATGTTAAAAGATCTTAAATATGAGAATGCAATAATCAAATTTATTTTGACACTGAAGCACAATATTTTTTTGTTTATCATCCCCTCCCTTAAATAATACGGCACTGAATTAGGCATCATTGCTTTGATTTTCTTCTAACAAAATTCGTTCAAGTTTTGAGACAAATGCATTTCTTTAAGTGTTTTTTTTCTCATTTTTACTCAATATACAATTTATTCTATAACGTAGCACTTGTAAATGAATTTACTCAAGATTATAAAGAATTAATTAATTCGTTTCCAACAGTTTCCTATGCTTCATTAGAAAATATATCATAGTGTTCATAATGTAAATATACAATTATAAGCACGTCCTAATACTAAAAATACGTCTGTTTTGTGCTAATGGTGAGGTTTCGCAAACTTACGAAATACGAATACGAAACCGGATACGTCATACATTCTTGTAATATTTGAATATAACACCTTAAATATCTGTCACAGTTGTTCAGTATTTTACGACAATTATCAACAATTTATAGGTAGAAAATTTGATATATTTTTGAACACATTCAGGAACTTTAAAAAATTGGAGTGTGACGTATCCGTTTTCGTATTTCGTAAGTTTGCGAAACCTCACTATTGTTGTAGTGAGTACCTAAAATTGATGACATAGCCTTAGTATAAAGAAATCTATTTTATCCATGGGCCTAGTCTCCGCCTCCTTAGTTAAAATTGAAGTTAACTCCACCTCCTTTGTTACATATCCAGGATATCTCCGCCCCCCTTTGTTGAGTAAAACAATAGAGGCGTGGCTTCCTCAATTCAATGATCTCCCCTTGCTTTCTCATAGAGTCTAATAAAATAATGTCAACCCCTTATTAGCATAATAACTAATACGTCAGTCATTATTATCCTCCCCTTTGTATTTAACTCCTCCCCAATTGTACTCCTCTTAACACATGTAAATTTTTCCAGGGAAAACAACATCGCCTTAATAGTTTCTAATTAAATCACAATGCAACATTCTTTAAAGTTTTGAAGTCAATAAGTGAAACTAACTACCTGGTTAAATTAATGATTAGGAATTAGGCTTGTATAATAATTATTTAAAAACAAAATGATGACTAAAACAAAGACCACGTTTTATAGCTTTTAAAAAGAATACTTTTATTTTATATTTTTTTAATAAGTTTACTTTATTTATATACCTTAGGCCTACATGTTATTCAGGGTGGGATATATCCAATATAAATAGTCCTGCGTGATAACATTTATTTTATTAATTCAATTTTATTATTATTAAGTCAATTTAATTCAGTCTTAATTCAGATGGGCATCAGGAAAAATAATATAAATGATGAAGTGAGTAAAGTCAGTTCATGGGATGACGTGAAGACTGTCTCCACGTCATGTACATTCTGGATTTTTAAAGTAAATATACATTTTTGTAATTTTCTCAAGTGCCGGTAGGCCTATTCAAATTGAAGCGATGGAATATTTTTAACAAATAATTGACTGACCTTAACATACGAAATACATAATTATAACTCATTACAACATTGAGACGGTTAATATCTTAAAATACATTGTATATAAGAGGATACTGTATACATTGCTTTTCAACATTTACACATTATATTTATCATCTGTGACTCGGGCTGTCCTTCTGCATAGCTATTCTTAGACGCATGGGCGTCGATTTGTAGGGGACAGGGGGACACGTCCCCCCCCCCGACTTTTCAATGTGGGGGACATGATATCAATTTTCCCCCACCTTTTTGTAAATGTATGAAAAAAAATGTAAAAGTTGAAAAAAGCGGTAAGCCTTTCATCTTTTTATTAAAAAAATGTATAATTGACCCTAAAAACAGAAAAATAGACATACTAACGGAGAAATGACGTTTTTTGCTTGTCAAAACTAAACCGGAAACCACGCCCACCCGGACCCGCCTCGTTGCACGCGCCACCACTGCAACTTCTTGCATTTGTCCTCCCCCCACCCACTTTTCAACACACATCTACGCTCTTACTTAGATGTGTCTACCATCTATGTATTTGGACGCTTCTAGATGCTTGGAAACGTTCAAAAATCCTAACTTGTGTAGCTAGTTAGTTTCCTGGATATAAATAGGCGTAATAGTATGAATATGATAATAAAAATTAACCTATTAGTTTAGATACCCTACGCCTCTAATAATTATGCATAAAAAGTCTATGTTGTCCAACCACAAATATTTTAAAAATCTGTCGATGTATAGGTTACTGTAATTTCGATAACAAAACAGTTGTATTTCTTCTATTCCAATATTGAGATTACTATAAGTATTACACTATTTACGTGATAATTTTATGCATTTTTTATAATTATCTTGATACCCAAAAAAAAACTGGAAGTAGGCCAAATTCTGTCTTTAAACGACCCTGAATTTTAACATTTTAGGTCGGTCGGGCTTGATCTTTCGCTTGATTGACAAGCGAAAGCTTCTTTTTGTCATTTCAGTTTTCGTTTGTAATTGTATGTATTTAACTGTTCCCTGACATATTTCAGTGTGGTCTTTATGATAGAGAAAAGTCTGACCGACCCAAAATTTCGAACAATTTCATGGTGTTTTTTATTATTTATTTTTATTATTGTTGGGTTTCACATTTCACAAGTATTATTAATATATGATCCAATTTTAATTCAGTTTTTTTAGTCAAACGGATCGTATGCATCAGGCAAACAATTAAGTGATGGACAATAATAAATGAGTAAAATCAGTTTAGGTGATGACGTATGAAGACTGTCTCCACGTCATGTACATTTTGGATTTCTGAAGTAAATATACATTTGTAATTAATCAATTAATTATCACTTTTTTTATCCTATTTAGAAAACTCTAAATTAACATTTACAAGTAGACCTACTCAAATTTAAGCGACGGAATATTATTTTTAACAAATAATTGGCTGACCTTATAACATACGGAATAAACCATTATAACTCATTACAACTGACACTTAATATCTTAAAATAAATTGTCTATAAGAGGATAATATTGTTTTTCAATATAGTCACATTTACACATTATTTTTACCATCTATGACTCTGTCCTTCTGTATAACTATTCTTAGATGTGTCTAGCCAATGCCATCTCTTTGGACGCTTCTAAAAATAAGTAAACGTGCGTCCAAGTATAGATGCTTGGAAACGTCCAAAATATTTACTCTAATGTAAATCCACTATTTAGCTCCGATTGAACGGAGCTCTGTAATTATCCGTCTGATTAAGAGATATTTTAGTTATAGCGTAGTCGGTAAATTTACAGAGCGCTCTGATTATTTAATGGATCTTTTTTTTTTCGTGATGGTCGGTAAATTTAGAGGGCGCCTGGTTATTAGTAAACAACTCTTACAATATACTGTAGTCCCGAAGGGCATTTGAACCCACGCTCCAATTTGATTTCGGATTACAAGTCAACCGTTTTACCCAATTGACCAACTATTACATGTTAACAACAGACCTGAGTTTTAGAAGAAAAAAAAATAGAAAAAATATTTTTGTATACAGTTGAAGAACCTTCTTGTGGACACCTCTCGCAAGCGGACACCTTCCATAACGAACACTAATTCAAAGACCCGTTTGTTCTTCCTATCGAATCAGTGCATTTGGTACCTCTCGTAAGCGGACTCGGACACTTTTGTCTTCAAATTTGTATTTGTATATAAATTCACCTCCCATAAGCGGACATCCTAGAAAATGTATTGATTTTCTGTACAAAGAATACAAATTTCTGTACTAAATCTTTATACTGTAATGACTGAGATTCATATTACTGAACCAATCTTAAAACATATTTTTAAAAAAAATTAATAAAATACAGAATGTGATCGTCTCAAAATTAAGAGCCCATTGTGCTGAGAAAGCCGTGAAATATGAGACATAAGAACGTATATAAAATTTTACAACTTTGGCCCTCTATCGGCGGAAATTTGTATAAGCGGACACCTCCCGTAAGCGGACACTCTTCCCGGACCCGAGGGTGTCCGCTTACGGGAGGTTCAACTGTAGTCCCAAAGAGGACTTGAACCCATAGCCTTCATTAAATTCATCGCAGTTTACAAGTCAAACTTTTTAGCCACTCTGCTGACTATCGGTTGACAACAAAGCGAGCTTTAGAAGAAAATAACGAATTAATACAAATTTTGAAGCAAAATAATTTGACGCATGAGCGTATGTGTAGCCCTTTTGATTAGTTAAATAATGTACCTTCTTCATTCTGAGGTAAGCGGTTTTTACATAATCTATAGAAGGATTGTATATAAAGGACCGGAGCTAATCGAGATACGAATACTTGTTTTTATTTTTTCCTGCCACACTTGCATTTAATGACTTTCTTATTTCTAAAGTTTTAACTATATCTCTGCTTAGGAGTTTGGAGGGGTTACTCGATCCCACCACTTTCCCAATCTGATAAGCAAAAAATGTTATTTGCCCTATTTTACGACTAAAATCGGTAAGGGATGCTCGAGGAGGTACTCTTCATATTGTACAATAATGTATTAGTTTTCTACCTCTGAAGGGTGTATTCAAGTCTAGTACCCATGGAGACCCCACTTAATGCATACCCAGGGCCGTAGCCAGTATGAGGCAGACGTGGTGGCTGCCTCGTCTGAATTCTCATTTTTCCCTGAAATATATTTATATAATTGGTCCTACGGTCCGCCTGGGCAGAAACGTCACCTCGTCTTTTTTTTTATTCTGGCTGCGGCCCTGATATCAGATACATTTTTAACTTTATTACCGTCAACTCATCGCATTAATCTATAAATGATAAGTATAAGATTATAATCATTCGATTTTTGTCTGTTCAATTGTGGTCGATTGTACCAGACCTTGTAAAATTACAATACTGTACTGTAGCGTATATATTTTTTTCAAAACATCTCCTAAAGTTAAAATCGATTGAGGCACATTATACAAAATGTTAACAATATTTATTAAACAACAGTCAAACAAACAACAACAAACCAAAGAAACGGGAGAGAAAAACATAGAAATACAGCCAATACAGCAGGGTGACAGAAGCCAGGGTGGCTTGTCTTGTCAACCCGTTAGTAAAATAGGCCTATACTTTGACTAAAAACAAAACAACATAGATAGAAAAAAGATGCAAAAACAGAGTTCTTGTATATTAAATTGTAAGTGCATAAGTGCACGGTTCCTCCAATATTGGACCACGACCGGAGCCAGAGCCCTATCCACCTGATCCGACCTGTGGCATACGCACAGCAAGAAACCAGGAATCGGAAGGAAGTGGCCGTATCCACCTGGACGGCCAATATATGGCCAATAATATACATTCATGACAGGAAGCAAATAAACGTAAACATAATAGAGGCCGCTAGTTATACAGTATATTCAATGCATAGTACTCCAACAATGAGATACACGCCATCGTGACTGGATTCAATATTTTGACAAATTTTAAAAACTTTTGTGCTTCGAAAACGAAGATTTTTACGCCTAGGCCTATTTACTATACATATATTTTCCCATTTCTTATTTCTATTGATTTTTGTAAGCTCATTATTAAATGGCGGTATTAAAACCTCCATGATTATCTCAAAATTTAGTGGAATTTTGAGCGTTTATATACAAAAATAAACAGAAGCAATTATAACTGGCTGGTAACAACAGGAACCCAAACTTTAGACCTTGTAAGCTTTTAGTTTTCTGTAGACTTTTCTCTCGTTTATTTGAATGCACAATAATGATTTCAAACTCTGAATTTATCCAATAATATGTCTTTGTAAATATCATTATCACCTTCTTTGTCGTTAATATGGCTGATTCAGTAATTATAAACAAGCTTATCTAGCTAATGTATCGCAATGTTCCCATCCATTCATGTTAATGAATGTTAGCTTTTAGGCTATTAATTGCTTTAAATCCTTCAGGTGATACCATTTTGCAGAAAGGCAGCTTTCTGAGAATCGTCGGTTAATTATTAACATTATGGTAATTTTATAATAATATATATCCAAAAAATATAGTTCCATTGGTATAAGTTTTATTTAGTACTCATTTAAAAGGACATTCGTTTAAATAATTTAAAATACGAAAAATAGAATAAAAACCATTTTACCTTCTTTAAAATGGTGTGCCCCAAATAATGACGTACTAATGACTAATGACGCGCCATTAGGTACGCCAATCAAGCTTAGTATTCTGTAGCTCCTTTAAAAGAGTCCACAACAGAGACAAGTTAAATGTGTCACACAATATTTGGAAAGTTCTCACCCTATCGGTCTAAGTAGCGAGAAAAATAAACCACAATAAACCGAGACACTAGTTTAAAACAAGATTGCAAACACATTTTAAAGCAAATCATGCGGGGGCGGGCTTGATAGTGCCAGTGTGGCTAAATACACCTTTCATAGATGAACGGTTTTATACGATCAGAGGCGGAGCTATCGAATTATGAAAAGTTTTTTAATTTGTTTTCTAAAGCTGGGAACTCACTACGTCCTGCGACGGTAGTACGACGGTCGCACGACAGTCTTCTACTCGTCGGCCGACGGTTTTTTAGTGATTTCCCTGTCGACCGATGAGTAGAAGACTGTCATAGTGTATGTCTGGAAACCACTCACACAGGGAGCGACGGTTTAGTCGTGCAACAGTCGTACGACGACGCGGTGAATGCCCGGCTTTAAACGCTCAAAGAAAAATTCGGATGTTTCGGCCTCTCAGCATATCTGCGTTTTCAAGATATTGCCTGAACGAATTTTAAACAGGTCATTTTAATTACATACCCTTATTATGAAATGATGTTCCGAATTACTTCTAATGTAATTAATTGCCGTCGCAAAACTTAACACCATTAGACCACATTAAACATATTAACTAATTTAAATACGCTGTATGTGTTCGCAACATGTCGATCAATTGGAAGATTCACAATGAAGCATACAGGTAGTGATACAATTTTGAGTGACGTTGTGGCTTGTTGGTTAACGTACTTGCCTTCCACTCCCGAGGTTCCGGGTTTAAACCTGGTCGGAGACAAAATTCAATCCCAGAACTTAACAGCGCCACTCCCTATGCTTCATAGTGAGACTTGGTTTAGAAAGAGTAGAATTTAGCTCAGTTGGATTTGCTGGTGGAAATCACTGTGCTGTGCACAACCGTGATTTACTCATGGTTCTATTCAACACTATTTATTTATTTATTTATTCAAACATATTTATACAGGATAAAAACATAATCAGGTGTGGATCTTAAACCTGTTTTG
>JAOTQE010086299.1:0-15160 GCA_025631205.1 Nesometra sesokonis
ACTTGCAGACGCAATGGCTTATACAGCCTCAAATTCCAGTCACTTTGTGGTTTACATAACATTCCCATCATGCTACCACGATTCTGCTTGTTTTTCACGTCGAACGTGTTTAGTTTATAAATGAAAAATCTGATTTTGACCAGTAAATATTAGCATTTAGCATTAGCATTAGCATTTCATCAACAATGACTTCCAAGTACTTAACACTATTAACTTGTTCTAATTTAGTAATCCCAATTTCAATATTTAGTACATTATTTTCAATATTCTGATTATTTCTTAGTAACATGGCTTTACTTTTGTCTGCATTTATGGAAAGGTGGTTAGTTTTATACCATTTACTAATGCTATACATTATACCTTGTAATGAATACTTAACAATTGCAGTAGAGTTACCCGAAATGTACACAACAACATCATCAGCAAATATAATGCAATTGTCATTTACAACTGATTGGGAAATATCATTAATAAATAAAAAATCGATAGTGTCGAAGCACTTAGAAATATCTAAGAAACAAGCAGAAATCACGTCCAAATCATTAAAACTTTTTATCCAATCATCGACAACCTGTGCAAGCATGTCACAGTTGAGTGATTTTGATGAAAGCAACCTGGTCAACGTTAATCAAATTATATGTATAATACAGTATAAGTTTTATCAATTGCTTGTGTACCCCCCCCCTCTCAATAAGTTTAGCAATATGACAAACCATAGATATTAGTCTATAATTGTTAATACTTTCTTTACTACCCTTTCTTTTGTAAGTTAATAGGAACTTTCCCAAATAAAACATGTGTGAGAGAGACGTTTACAATATGGCATAATGCATAAGAAATAATATGGTGTCGCTAACCATAACAATTTGCTATCAAAATCTAGCACATCAATGTATTTTATTTCTGGTAAGCTGTTAAGCCTTTTTTAAATAATATTATTAACATCAACATGTGTAAAAATTGAAAGAATATTATATACACATGGTGGATTTTTCCATTTTGGAAAATATTGGTAAAATATTAAAATCATCGCAATCAATGTGTTTTTATTGCTTTTCATTTTAGTGTATTAATTATTATTAACTCATTCGACATTTCCAGGGTTTTTATATATTTGCTGCGAAGCAGCTAATCAAAATCTTGACAGCAATTTGACCTCTCAAGGTCATTGTTTGTCAGATTAGATAGGCCTACACGCCCTGAATAGTGGAGTATCCTTCTCTCGTTCTACCGGGTTAAATCAATTACTCTAGGCGACGTTTGTAGACTTCCTATTCGTCCAGTACCCGGCCCCGATCGAGTATAACAATTCATCGTTTCTACTCTATTTCTAGGTTTCCTATCATGTCGGTCATACGCGAGCTCATGGAGAAAAATAACAGCTAAAATCCACAATAATATGAGAATTTACGAACCCATTATGAAGAAAGCCGACGCTTGTGTTGTAGACTGGCATCTAAACGCTCGTTTTTAGGCCAGTATCCGATTATTTTGCTCGTGCCTTCCTTCTGGTCGTCTCGTTACAATACAGGTGAATACAGGACAACCCGTACCTAAACCAACCCGTACCCAAAAATTTGGACGATTCGTACCGTATTAGATAGCACGTAGCTAAAGATTGCTGTTAAAATATACTCTTTTAAAATAGGTACTACAAGCTACTAATTCTTTTTGTGAGTATTACTAACGTTATTAAAACGGTCAAACTTGGTAATAATAATAGTGGCGTATTAAAAAATAGGATATAGAACCACCATAACCACATAACGATCCAAACTATTTGCTATCTATCTCACTTCACAGCGTATATGAGGGCCACAGTTCTTAGCCGCTTAATTAGTATTGACCATGTTTATTTTTAAATATAAATGTTAATGGATCCGATAATCTTATAATAATAACCCAGACAAGCAGGGGAGGATGCAGACTTTTGGAAAGGTGGGGGCGTTAGAGGGTGATTTTTTAGGGGAGTCCGAGGCATGTTCTAGGATTTGTTTCACAGCATTCATTTACAATTTGTAATTACTAGTATATATTTACAGTGCTTTAATAATTGTATTTCGCTCCTTTTACTTTTGTAGTGGCCTGATTTCTAAACATTTTGTATTATCTTTTTAAATCAGGGTGTGTTATAGGGCCTATTTAGTTTGGATTTAATGTAATCTCTTTTATACATTAAATTCTACTATTTCTGGGCTCATCCAAGGGGAACATCTATTTATCACTCTACATTTTTGCATAGATACGTTTTTATTGCAGATATTTCTAAATGAGTCATGAAACATGTAATTTTCATCTACATCGTTTACATTATCTTATCAATATTTAATATCATGCTTCATTGTTAAAGTTTGATGAAAAATGTTAGTCATGGTCTCTGGAATATGATGATAGATTGTTAAAGTTGTTATAATTTTTAAACATAATAGTTTTATGTTTTGTTCGCTTTTCTTTAAATTTAATACAACTATAGATCATGTAATGGTCACTAAGGGCTATTTTGCCACACCACAGTACGTTCTGGCCTCGGATTGTTGTTAGAATTAGATCTATAGTTGAACCTACCTGTGCGGACACCTCCCATAACGGACACTAATTCAAAGACCCGTTTGTTCTTCATATCTAATAATCTTCATATCTAATAAATTTGGTACTTATCGTAAGCGGACACTTCCTGTAAGCGGACGCGTAAACTTTTTGTCTTAAAATTTAGATTTTGTTGTATGTTAATTTACCTCCCATAAGCGGACATCCCAAAACATTTTGTTATTTTTCTGTAAAACGAATACAAATTGCTGTACAAATTTGTCCTTATACTGTAATGGCTGATAATCATATTACTGAACCAATCTTAAAAATAATACACAATATTTAATAAAATATAAAACGTGATGTCTAGGAATTTGAGAGACCATTGTGTTGAGAGAAGGCCGTGAAACATGAGACATAAGGACGTATACATAATTTTATAACTATGGCCCGCTATTGGCCGAAATTCTCGTAAGCGGACACCTCCCGTAAGCGGACACTTTTCCCAGACCCGAGGGTGTCCGCTTATGGAAGGTTCAACTGTATATACTTTGAGGAAAATGACGTCACTCTTGTTTTATCATATATTAACCGCGTCATTATAAACATTTTAATTTAATTTGGTATAAAATGCAATATTATTGTTTTTGTTTCATTTGTTCATGCAACTAATTTAGTATAAAAATGTTCTTTCTTTAACTCTTACCTTCACACTGGGATGCTAAATCCCAACGTCCATTTGCTCCACATTTGAGAAATGCAACGTTCATATTGGTCCCTTGAATAACAAATCCTTCAGAACAGGTTAGCTGTACGCGTTTCCCAAAAGTAAATTCAGTACCAAAGATATCTCCATTTTCTGGATCCACCAGAGACGGACAGGAAACGGCTAAAACATTAGCACAATATGTGTTACTGTAAAAAGGCTAAAAAATCTAAATAATTATTAATACAATGCAGATCAGTGAAAAATAAAGGGTGGTTCTTCAGTTTTGTCTATATGGAATCCTCAGGGAAAATTGTCTTTGAATCTGAATGATTCTTGCGATTCTAAATATTGTAAGAAAAAAATAAGATGTATACTTTAATTATTTTGATTTTAAATTGATAGATTAATAGATGGATCAATCGATCAAAGAGCAAACCGATCAATGAGTAAATCTATGAATTTATTGAATGACGTTTATTTACCTCTACAGGTTGGTTCGAATCCACTCCATTGTCCATCGGCCTGACAAACACGATAACTTCTTCCTGATAGTTGATATCCTTCATTACAGTAAAACTGAACTTCAGCACCAAAGGTAAAAATATTACCATTTCGATACCCATTTCTTATTTCCCCTGGTGATCCACAACTCCTAGCTGTGAAATAATCGTTAATATGATATTGTGAATTGTTGAATATTTAAACGAGGCAAGAAGAATAATAGTGAGAGGTTGAGAAAAAGAGGGAGAGAACGAATGAACAAAATATTGTGGAAAATAAATGAAGGGCAATTGGTGGAGAATGAGGAAGATTAAGTTAAGATTAGAGAGCCTATGTGTGTATGTTCAGACAGACTTACCAATACTAAGCATTACTGAGAACCCGATAACGATGACTCAATTTAATCCACAGTGGGTCCTAAACTCATTTAGTCTGGTTTACCCAGCCTTTTGGCGAGTATGGGACTTTGCCAAATCTGGGTCAGAATATGACACAAATTTGATTAAAATTGACACAATACTGTGCTGTGGACAGCAGAATGAGCGCTTGGTTCGGACAGCAGTATGCGACGTTGCCCTAAAGGGCGTAAAAAGTCATATTATTGTGTAAAAATTGGTCCACAGTGCCTGTTGAAGGAGCTGTATAAATTGAAATACACTTGGTTCAGATTTGTGTACATATCAGCATGAATAAAGTGAATGTAACCTAGTGACACATCTACAATGTGTATCAATGAACTACTTTCTTACGTAAACATTCAAACTTTTCATCCAGGTCTGTCCATAAGGCTGTGTCTGAGTTAGGTTGTTTTTCGCAGGTGATATAGCCGCTACCAAGTTGATAATAACCGAAATCACATGAGTATTTTAGCCTTTCTTCAATCGCGTAAAATTTCCTATCCTCTCCAGTGTGTGACGCTTTGGTAACTACTGGTGGTTTTTTGCATGCAACTAAATAATTAAAAAGAAATCATACAAAGTTAATTTACATTTTAAAACATGAATAAATTAGGAGCTAAACGAAATAAAATTATAAGAAACTTAAAAAAACACAGTAACTATTAGTAAATACCTGTAAATTTTAGGTAAACAAAAACAGCATTGGTCGCTGAAACAAGCCCAAATTGAATATCAGTCTCTAAGCTGCTCGGTTCATGCCTAAAATGTAGGCCTATTTCAATATTAAAAAACATTGATTCCATCCTCTTTTTAAAGCTTTATTATGCTGACATACGTATATGCTGTACAATATAAATACCGTAAAAATAAAATAACTTACTGTCTGTTAAACACGTTGGTGTTTCACCACTCCACAGCCCATCACCTCGACAATGGCGAACTGCCAACGATTCGTCAGATAATTTAAATCCGACATCACAGCTGTACGTGACCGTCGTATTAAATCGAACAGGTTCCCTACTAAGTGCATACGAAATTGCTATAGTTTTTTCTGGTAAATCCCTCACATCGCAAAAATCATCTAGAACTGTAAAAAAAAAAATAAGTCCGTAATTTTGTAATAAAGAAAACAATAAAAAAAAAAGTTTTTATTTATTGTTTGTAACGCCGGCGAGGTGGTACCATACTCACGCATGAATTATAAGCGCGTTCCGTACAGTTTGGAACAAACAATAATAGCCTTTCAAAAACAATGACTCTATTATATTATTATACATGATTATAATAGTATAAATACAATCCTTGGTTATGAAATATGTTTCTATACTTACAAATTTTAATACAAATGAATCCACAAATATCGTCACATCTACATCGCCGGTTTCCTTTACAATCAGATCTATCGCTCTCACCAGTACACGCAGCATCTCTATTGCAACGGCGCCCGGCTACATCTACAGCTGCTGCATCGTATGGACATATCTCGTTTGCCAAACTAAAATCTAATAATTCAAACAACAAAAAACAGGAATATTATTGATTAAATATCCAAATTTTCAGTTAATGCTTAATGTTAATGTAATTAAAATCTACATTACATTTTCAATAAGAATCAAAATGTTCCCGAATTAATTTTGAAACATAATAATAAAGCTTCCAAAATCGACGGATTTACGACAGAAATTTGTTAATATTGTTTTTATTGATTTATCAGTATATAAGATCTATAACAAGACATATGTCGTTGATACCCTCTCTGTTACTCAAATAATGTATAATGTATAATTACACTGCTTCCAAGGGAAAACACTACTTAAAAATTGGCGTTCATTCTCCTTACTGAAAAACATCTACAAAATAGTACTTTTATACATAGCAGAACGGTTAAAAAGTGTACTACTTTATTTAATTAGTCCATCACGTGGATTCAATGGTGACAAAAGATTGGCATATGCTATTATGAGCTATGCATACATTTATAAAATCCCAGGCCTTGTGCTTCTGGTTGACTTTGAGAAAGCATTTGATTCAGTCTTATGCTTTTTTTTGAAATCCTAACATTGTTTAGTTCTGAGGTAGTTTTTAGTGAGTATCTCATTATTTTATAAATCAGCTCAATCTTCGATAGTCATGTAATTTTTTAAACACAACACATTAATTCGAGGACATTTCCATACGTGGGTCTCATTATGGGTACTAATTTGAAAAATGTGAATAACAACTATACTAAGACGATGCACATCATAACCAAACTTATTCATCATTGTTGAAAATGTTTTCTCATAGTTTTAGGTTGAATCATTCAATCAAGGTATTCAAATCTCTAATTTTGTCAAATGTAAAGGATCATCTTATTCTTTCCCTCACATCACCAAAGAATAAATTAGATTAACTCAAAATTGCGTAACCTTTTGGAAGTACAGTAGATATGATTAGTAAGATCAAATGTGTTGGCAAGCAATAAGGAATGAGTTAGCATTGTTCATCTGCTGGCATTTTTACTAAAGCTCTTAAATTTACATGGATTAGGTCTCTTATAGAATACGAAAATACGAAAATAATAGCAAAATCTATAATATGTTTAAAATATCCGTCCCTGAATGTAATTTTGTATGGAGAAAGAAATACTGAAATACAGTATTATGAAAAATGTGATTGAAAACTTGGAAAGAATGTACTTTACTACACGCCCCACAGAACAAAGAAGATGTATTTTTATCCAGTATATGGCAAAATGAAAATAATAAAATTGATAAAAACTGTATTTTTACATAGGTGGTACAGCAGTGGAATAAAATATGTTAATGCTCTTTTTGATAAAACTAGAGTTTTTATTACTCTAAATACTCTACAAGAAAAGTGCAATATTGAAATTAATTTCTTACTATATTAGTTTTGTAAGAGGATTATAAACAATCAATTCCCTCTCGCTTATTGGAAAAACAATGGATTGGAGTTAAGCAACCATGTATAGGCTTTAAAGCTAAAAGGATTCAACAGAAAAGTTGTAAATAATGTTATAATACTTTAATTTGTTCAGACTCTAATTTAAATATATAACAAAAAATATAATGGTATGCTAAACTTTAAAACCTCAAGAGAACAGTGGTACTATGTAACTAAAATGGAAATCCATACACAAAAATCAGACTTCGCTGGTTTCAGTTTAGAGTAATCAATAGAATCATCTGTACAAATAACTTCATGGTAAAAATAGATAAGGAAAATAATTCATTTTGTGACTTTTTGTAATGACACTGATGAATCTGTTTTAAGTATGCTATATA
The DNA here is from genome assembly GCA_025631205.1 of Nesometra sesokonis. Lineage (NCBI taxonomy): Eukaryota > Metazoa > Echinodermata > Crinoidea > Comatulida > Antedonidae > Nesometra > Nesometra sesokonis. The sequence goes on from JAOTQE010086299.1 coordinate 7,425, forward strand.
TATTATCCATATCGTCTGGAACAAATTTCAAATGTGTTAATAAAGCCCTAAAAGTAAATTTAGTTTTAAACTATTTTATGGGGGGAATTGGGACCAGCAAGAGTATATATTGAATAATATCCTAAAGGTTCTAAACTTCATTACACAACAAATAATAAATAGAATTAACAAATGTAGGCCTACTGTTCAAAATGCATATGTAGAGTTAAGAAAAATATATTAGGGTTCATCTGTTTAAAAAGATATGAAAAGGATTTTCAACTGATTCAAATAGGTTTTAGTCTAAATATATACAAAAAAACAGTTTGGTGGGGTAAGGGGTGGGGAAAGTGCTTTATTACAAAGGCAAAGTTCATTGACCTTTGCTAAAATGACCAAAACCCGATATATCGGCGTCAAAATGCACAGGATTGAACTAAAAAAAAAAAAATACATTCTGATGCCTGAAATTTTGAGGTGAAAGGTAAAAAATAAGAATTTAATCATTGATTTCGGGTTGATCTGTGGGAAAATTCTACAAAAGGATTTTCCAACTGATTTGAATAAATATAGGTGTCAATATTTACCAAACAAGTTAGATAAAATAAGGGTCCATCTCCAAGTCAGTATTTTCTGTTGAGTTTTGTGCATTTTTAGGAATATATGTGTTTGGTGTTTCATCATGTGGTCTATTATAGTGAAGAGTGATGTCAGAATGGGGTTATGATAATTAGCCAATGTACACCTTTTTGTCACCTATCTTTATTTTCTTCTGAGGGTTAGCAAAATACCTGCACTTCTTTGACATCTACAAACAAGAGACTCATCATTACGATCTAATTGGATTTGATCAGACTTAACAATATCATGTGACAGAGAAGTATTTCTGGCAAATGAAAAGAACAAATCGGCTCTAATACAGATGATATGTTCAGATGGTGGTGACACTCTCAGGTGGTGACTCACTCGCATTTAGTTTAGTTGAATTTGTAGTTGGTGTTGTTGTTGTTGTCGCCTAAGATACTGAAAATTTTGGTATTGCTAATCTATCATCGACGAATTAATTGTACAAATCTGTACGTGCAGCCAGAAATAGATGTGTCAACAACATCTCAACAATTAGCATTGCTACTAAGAGTAGTTTCTTTATGGCTCTGTCTCTTGCATCTTTGTGCACACAAAGTTGCAATCTACAAATGCAAATATCCCAGAAATGTTCTCAACACATTCGTAAATAATGCTTCACCTTACTTAAAAAATAGTAAAGTGAGTAAATGAACGACCATGCCTGATAATGTTATCTGGTGATATCGCTCCCTAAAAATGTCTTCAAAGGAATTTGTTGTAACTGTAGTGTAAGGAGATAGAGAGGCAAACAATGGAATGCATTGCATTAAGTGTGGCATCGAGTGTGTTGTGAACATCTGCTCAAATTAAGAGAGAACTGATGAAGAAGAGTTAATGATTAGGAATGAAGAGGAAACAAACTAATCATTTTTGATACAGTTACTATAAATGTTCATGTTTGTTGTTCTTGCAGTACATTAGATAATTCAAATGTATGTACTTACATTTATATTGTTGTTATGATACCGTTTATAGTATCCTTTAAGATAATGTCCATGACCTTTGATGCAAACTGTGCAGCAGTTTATGCATCCCTTATGCCTAAACAGTGGAATATAGGTATTTGCATACGTAAATTAGTTAAAAATGTAAAGGGATTGTCTACTTTAAGTCTCAACTGGTATTAGCTAAGATGTGACTAATAAGACAAATGCACTGTTAAAATTCTTATTTTTTATTCAAATCAGTTGAAAGACCTTTTCATATAATCTTTTCACAGATTGGCTCAGAATGTTGCTAATTTGAGGTTACTATTTTATGAAACCGAACAGTATACTTACCACACAAATTTTAAACAAACTAATTTGGTAATAATTATGTATTGGGTTTGCTAAGGCCTATAGAAATGTCTGACAGGTATAGTAAAAGGTGGTTTGGGATAAACGACAGTGGGGAAATAAAAGGACGTAAAATGTAGAGCTGAAAGAATGTATAACCGCCCAATTCCGTATCTTAAAAAAGTTTGAAACAAAATAAATTAACTATAAAAACATGTAAAACTGTCTTTATTATAGTCCCATAAACAACAGATAATAATGCAATATTCTTTTGTATGTACAGTTGAACCTCCCTGTGCGGACACCTCCCGTAAGCGGACAACTCTCATAACGGACACTGATTCAAAGACCCGTTTGTTCTTCCTATCTATTCAGTGCATTTGGTACCTCTTGTAAGCGGACACCTCCCGTAAACGGACGGGGACATTTTTTATCTTAAAATTTAGATTTTTTGTATGTTAATTTACCTCCCATAAGCGGACATACCGGAAAATTTAGTGACTTTTTTGTCCAACGAATACAAATTTCTGTAAAAAATCGTAATTATTCTGTAATGGCAGAGAATCATATTACTGAACTAATATTTAAAAAAATAAACAATATTTAATACAATATACATTGTGTTGTCTAGACATTTAAAGGGCCATTTGTGTTGAGAAGACCGTAAAACAAGAGGCAAAACAGCGTACACATAACATTACAACTTTGGCCCTCTATAAGTCTGAAATTCTCGTAAGCGGATACCTCCCGTAAGCGGACACTTTTCCCGGACCCGAGGGTGTCCGCTTACGGGAAGCTCAACTGTAATGCCATATGATTTTAACGGTTGTAAATAACTTCAATACCTTAATGCATTTATGGGTGTAAATATTTTGTAATCGACTGTTTATTACATTTTAATATTGAATTAATTTTTCATCATCTTTCCATGGTCTTAATTAAATTTTGTAAATATAAACACAACTTCGGCTACTATTTGATATGATTTAAAATTCGTTCATTTATTCGTTTTATGTGTTTAGGGTTGATTTATTTTATTTAAAACTCTTGTAAGATATGGAATTGGACTATTATACATCCTGTCAGTTCTACATTTTACTTCCCTTTTCGTTGGTTTTACAGTTCCATATTAGATCCACTTTCATTTATCTCAAACCATTTACTATACCTGTGATATTTGTAGTGGCATTCAAAATCAATACATAGCTCTTTCCTGCGGGTTTCTGCAGATTTTGGATCCACTACGTTAGGTTCGGGTATCTGTGTAGATTTTAGATCCACTACGTTTGGTGCATGTGTGTAGTCTAAGTAATTGTTCAATAGAATAATTCGACATGTCAGTTTCCTGATTATTTTCTAAAATATTACTATTAGTCTCTGTTATAAGCCGGAGTGACAACCAGGGGCGGCATAAGTATTCAATTACAGGGCCTACATATGAAATATATACCACAACTAAATTATCCTGCGGCACACCAAATTTCAATAGTCTCCCAAGCATAAGAAGACGTTTGTTACATTTAGAAATCATTTCGTTCGTTTGTCTACCCAATTTGAGACCATTTTGCACACAGTTTACCCCTTCCTGTTTCTTCAACCGCTTCTAAAATATTATCACAAATTTTCAGTATAGGGGTTGGGTTTATTATGTTTAAAGCACATTTGCATTCATTTAAATTTATTTGGGTTTAAGGAGAGGTAATTACTTTACTTTTTATTTTACCCAATATACTAATTACACTGTAGATGAATTGTAAATGGGCGTGGCCAATCACACTTACTTTTAAAACTACTGAATTTGTAATATAGTTAACTTAAATGCATTTTTAAATTCAAAGAACATTAAAATTCTTTTTGGATTTTTCATTTGAATACCAAGTTATTACAATCCCAATCTAAATCAGTTAACAATAATAAACATTAATTAAATTGATTTTATTCAACCCTACAAACCTCCCTGTAATCATGGAGGAAATAAAATAACTGCTGTAATAAGCGCTCTTACAGTGTTTGAAAAAGCGCCCTCTATAGGAAGAGCTACAACGATAGTAAACCCATGAGCGCTTATTCCGGCGAGAACCGCGGTGCATTATTTTCACTCAAAAATAAAGGAGTCCTCTAAGACATGACACTCTAAAATTAATAGATAACGTATGTCTGACTTTTAATTACGACAAGCGTCCTTAAAACTATATCTCTCTCCACAAATTGAAAAAGTGTATTTTGGTAACGCCTAGGTTTAGGTCTATATTGAAACAGATTATTTCCGTTCATGTAATTACAAAGAATCACATACAGGACTTCCTTTTTTTAGAAGATAAAACAAATTGTTTGTCGTTTCATGCCAACAGGCCTATGGTTTACACTATTATTTAAATAACTATTTCCTTATTGTATAACGTTATTGTTGATTGCCATATACACATGTAAAACGCTAACAAAAGAAAAGGAAAATAATCTATTGTTTCGTAATTACCGGGATATTACACCAATACCTAGTTCTATCATACACGTATTTCTTTATAAAATAACATAATTTTGAATGGGTAATGTTTTCATCAGCAACAACCTTCATTCAGCAGCCTCTCTCTAACTAGGTTGCATCCTTTGAACCTATCTATAAAAATGCTTGTACCAAATCTTTTATCTCCGGGAGCTGTAATAATTAACTAACACATTAACACACAGTGAGCGGAATATTCAAAACATTTTTTATAGCCAAATAATGGATTTAAACCGCCGACTTTCAGATTAAAGAATTTGAACCGTCTGCTTTTATATTAAAGGTATAATTATCTCCGACTGAACTATCGGTCAACAAGACAAACAAGATTTTGATAAGCAAATAATCTACAAAACTTTTAAATAAAATAATATACATATAAATTTCCCTTATTTGCATACACTTGGTCGAGGTATATATAAACCACGACTTGACCACTAACTCATTATTTGGTGTTTATACATCTGATTGTGTGGTCTAGCCCAAGCCCTGTTTAAGCTGGTCTCAACATTTTATCATAACACCTTAGCTGCACTGATGAGCCCTAGAGAGCGAAAATACCGTCTGCAGATACTTGAAATTAACTTAAGTTGAAATTCAATTTTTATTTTATCAATCTTGATCGGATTTTCCCCACTGTTACGTTTTAAATATTTATTAAGTTTTGCATTAAATGGACGCCATTTTTATGGGCTTGTCACAATACGATTACATTATATTATTTTGCTTATCTCTTACGAGATCCGGGGGTCTGTTACACCCACAAGTGTAATAACGCCCACAAATGTAATAACGCCCACAAATGTAATAATACTTTTACTCACAAATGTAATAACGCCAACAAGTGTAATAACATTTTACCCACAAATGTAATAATGTCACCCACAAATGTAATAACGAACTTTACCCACAAATGTATTAAATTCAAATCACCCACAAATGTAATAATGCACTTTACCCTCAGATGTAATAGTTTTGTTTAATCCTCAATTTAAAAACCAAATACTCCTATGCTAATTTTCAGACCAATGCAACTGTTGATGAATGTTAATATTCTACATTCATCCTAACAGATCATTCTATATGGAATAAATAGTGCAGACTGTTGTGTAATTTCGTAGGAATTTTTTGCTAAAAATGATTATTTTGCAAATTCGGCATCATTTGCTGTCAAAATATGTGAAAATGTAAGGGTCCATTTTTTTCTGACCCTACAACCTTTTGTTTCCGCCATTTTAAAAATGACCGCCAATGAGAAGTCTTCATGTCATAACTTTGCAACCAGTGGGTGTAGACAGTTAATTTTTCTTTTAAATTGCTCTGGTCATTTATATTTATATTAGCGCTAATGGAAAATTTTATCAAAAAATGGCCGGAAAAGTGATATTTAACCTTTGACCCTCACTTTGAGACAACTATTGTATTCTAACAACCATTCACTGTAGAAAGCTGAATTTTGCTTTAGGTTGTTCAGAACAGTGATATCTATATTAGCTCTAATGAAAAAAAAATTTCCTCAAAATGGCCCAATTTGCCATATTTGACCTTTGACCTCAAGTTTTTATTTGACATTCGTATCTTAGCAACCATTCATCGTAGAAAGTTGATTTTTGCTTTAGGTTGTTCAAAATATCCATATTTGCTCTAATGGAAACATTTTTGTCAAATTGAGTGGAAATGCCATATTGACCTTTGACTTCAAATTTGATTTGACATTCGTATCTTAGCAGCCAGACATCAACTTAGAATTATCATACGAAGTTGATATTTACTTTTGGTTGTTCAGAATATCTATGTTTGTATTTGCTGTAATAAAAAATGTTTCCCCAAAATAACCGAAAATGACGTATTTGACCTTTGAAAAATTTTTTATCCGACATTCGTATGTTAGTAACCATTAATCATAGGAACTTGATTTTTGCTCCCGGTTGTTTAAAACAGTCATGTTTACATTTGCTCTAAGGGAATTTTTTTCTTCAAAATGACCAGAAATGACATATTTGACCTTTAATAAAAATAGAATTTTTATCTGATATTCGTATCTTAGCAACCATTCATCATAGGTACTTGATCAAGGTCAAATATGACATTTCCACTCAATTTGACAAAAATTGATTTATTAGAGCAAGCATAAATATGAATATTCTGAACAATCTGAAGCAAAAATCAACTTTCTACGATGAATGGTTACTAAGATACAAAAAAAGTTGATGTCAAAGGTCAAATATAGCATATTGGGCCATTTTGAGGAAAATCTTCCATTAGAGGTAATACAAAGCATGAATGTTCTGAACAACCTAAAGCAAAAATCAGCTTTCTACAGTGAATGTTGATAAGATAAAACAGTCGTCTCAAAATGAGGTCAAGGGTCAAATGTCGCATTTCCGACTATTTTTGGAGAAAATTTTTTATTAGAGTTAATATAAATATATATGCCCTGAGCAATTTAAAAGAAAAATCAACTCTCTACACCCAATGGTTGCAAAGTTATGACATTAAGACTTCTCATTTGCGGCTATTTTTAAAATGGCGGAAACAAGAGGTTGGATTTTGACAGCAAATGATGCTAAATTCGCAAAAAAATCACTTTAAGCAAAACATTCATACGAAATTACACAACAGTCTGCACTATTTGTTCCAGATAAAATGATCTGTTAGGATGAATGTAGAATATTAATAACATTCATCAACAGTCGCATATGGTCTAAAAATTAGCATAGGAGTATTTTGTTTATAAATTGAGGATTAAAAAAACATTGGTGGGTGATTTGAATTTAATAAATTTGTGGGTAATGTGCGTTATTACATTTGTGAGTGACATTATTACATTTGTGGGTAAAGTGTTATTACACTTGTGGGCGTTATTACATTTGTGGGTAAAAGTGTTATTACATTTGTGGGCCTTATTACATTTGTGGGTCTTATTACATTTGTGGGCGTTATTACATTTGTGGGTGTAACAGGGTCACCATTTTTTCACAGTGGGAATTTTATCTTTAGATCTTTGATCATGTCTCGAAAACGCATACTAGCGCTGTATGTCGATGTTTCATTAGACAGTTTGAGAGAGATTAAATATTATCGAGCTTCACTGTCATTAAAGCATTGTTTTCTCTCATTATAATATCCAAAATACCGAGAAACATACCAATCTTTCTTATTTGCATACACTTGGTCGTGGTGTATATAAACCACGACTTGACCACTAACTTAGTATTTGGTGTTATCGAACTTGAACTTGCCACGTTAGTCCCAATGGCTAAGTGGTAAAGACGTCTGCATATCACGCAGAAGGTCCCGGGTTCGAGTCCCGGTTGGGGCGACTGTTTTCACACTCAGCAGATTTTCTC
>JAOTQE010086310.1:0-15160 GCA_025631205.1 Nesometra sesokonis
TTTGGTATCCACCCAGGTGTTGTCCCCGCAGGTCAGTCCTACACTTTCAGCATAGATACCATATTGTACTACAAATTAAAAAAAACTCCTTAACTAAGCCTCTTTTTGAGTTTTGCCACCTGACTAAAATTCAAATGTACTTTTTTAATTGTTGTTTGCATTGTTTACTTCATGAATTACATCGAGGTTCGCTGCTTCTGATTTACATAAATCACTACGGGTGTGGCATCTAGGTCATGTGATTTCTTTAGCCAATTAAAACTTGGTTGTAGCCCTAACTTTAAAAAACGGATTAGGCTTTCGACGAAGTTCAGTCTTGTCGAACCTAACGACACGGTTACACGTTCTTTTGGCAACCAGTGGAAATTAACCACATACCCTACCGTAGTATAATCGATATTAAGTCCGTATCCAAATTGATTACGATGGCTTCTGAGATCGCATTAAATTACATATGTGATCAAAAGTACTCCGATTTGATTGCAGATGCTCAGTACAACAAGGATAAGCTTTTTGAAGATCCGTGTTTCAAAGCATGCGATGAATCTATATTTCTAGGCTCTGATACATTTTTGTTGAAGTTCTATGAAAGACGTGCAGATATCAAATGGTTACGCCCAAAGGTAAGTATATTTTAAACGCAATAATAGGCTTAACTCCTATTTACAATTCAAGAACTGTCATGCATTAATGTCACTAAATCTCGATTTTTATGACCTAATAATTTTGCATGCAGGAAAATTATTGCGTAAAACAATATTATTTAAGGCCGGCACTCAATGCGTCGTACGACGGTCGCACGACTAAACTGTCGCTCCCTGTGTGTGGTTTTCAGCCGCGTTGATAGTCTTATACTCGTCGGCCCAACGTTTTTTGGGATTCAACGGGGAAATCACTAAAACGCCGACGAATCATCGCGTCTGGAAACCACAAACACAGGGACCGATTGTGTAGTCGTGCGATCGTCGTACGATCGTCACACGACGACGCAATAAGTACCCGGCATTAGTTGATCAATGTTACTTTACGTTTTTTGTCCTCTCCCCACCCCCTGGAATCTATACTGTACTCGGTATTCAAAAACAAAGTGGGCTGTTTACCGTAAAAGACTGGTTACTGCTAGGAAATCATGTTTATATTACCAAATTACAGACACATTGGTTTTAAATTAATGCAATCGCAATAAATGTATTTTGAAGGAAATCCTAGAAGGCAAGCAAGAACCGATGTTTTTCAAAGATGGCGGATCCTTCAACGAAGTAATCCTACCCGAAGGAGACGACAACCTGTGTAAGTTACGTTAGTAATACCAAACTAGGCCTATAGCTGAGCAGATTTAGATTAAAGAAAAAGTTTTTTGCTGATTCTGGTTAATTATGCAGTGCTGAATCGCATCCAAAATGGGACGCGAGTTTCAACCCATAATTTACATAATTTGCATAAATATGCAAATTAGCTACCGCCACTAAAAATCTTTGTACTTGATCATTAAATTTTTCATAAAGTGTTCAAACATGTTTTCATGGTCAACAAATATTATCATCGTATGTTTTAATTAGAACTATGCATACAATTAAAATTTACTATCCAAATGTTATGTTTATATAAAGCTACACCCAAAAACTATAGGCCTACATATTTTGTCAACATTACGTGACCTATGATTTCCATTAAAATGTTCAACGTTATGCCCTTTAACCATTGATTGTTTTGGTAATCCGTAGAATGATATGAAGACTTAATAAAATGATTATACAAATCGGCATTATCCTACCACGAAAGCTTTTCATATTTTTTAACATTATATATAACCTTTGACCATTTATGACCAAATAAACAATTCGATTGTTGTGAACTGAATGTTAAAACATGGTACATTTAAAGCTATTACTCGCATAAAACTGCATTATGGCTAGGCCTTCCCTATTTATATGTAGCATAACCCAAAAAAACTTGTCAACATTGTGATCTTTGACCATTTATGACCTAATAAATGGTCCGATTGTAATGAAACTGGTGTTAAACCATGGCAAATAAAATTTTAAAAAAAAGACAAATCAAATAAGATTATGTCATTAACTACTAATTTGCAAATAGTAATCGGACAAAAACCACCAATGGATTATACCATTTTAATATAAGGGTACACAATGGGGCTTGGGGGTAAAACTTTAAAAGTATTTACTAAGCAAAATTACATAAATATCACTGTACAATACACCGAATTAGCGACCTTGTTTACATCTGGATTCGTGGGTATAAATATAGAGGACGCTATTTTATATACTTCGCTGTGTAAAATGAGCTAAGAAAAAACAAATTTAAAGTTTACGTATTTGTAATTGTTGTTTAAAAACTCATTCCAAACCCGTTGGGATACATTCATAAATTCTTTTCAACACTAGACTCTTAGTTTTATTTAAATTGGAATGGATTAAACCTGTCAAATTTCCTGAGAACAATGGATGGTTTTAGGTAGACGGTGCTGAACCGCTAGTGCACATAACGGCTTAGCTCTCCTGAGTAAATCAATTTTTGGCCTAGCTTGAATTATGTATATTTCCTATTAAATGTAAAGTAAAACCAGATCAACTGTGTTCTACTTAATCTAAGACTAAGGTAGATGTTTACTAATGCTTTAAAAATGATGCTAAATTCAATGTGTATTTCAACAAAATATTTGGGTAACATTCCCACTCGCCCTACGTTATGAGATGGGACTTTACGCTTTGTTTTGGTTCTCTATACCCACGAAGGCAAGTTTTCGTGACGTCACAGGACACCGCTAATTCGGTCTATAGAAAACTTTTTATTTACATTTATCATGTACTTAAAACAAATACCCTTATTGAAATGGTATAATCCATTGTTAGGTGGTTTTTGTCTAATGGCTGTTGTCCTAGGTGGCTTTTGACCTATGCGTTTCAAGACTACGGTGGCGTCGGTCTTGGGGTTATATAAGGGGCGTTTCCAGGATTTGTAGAAGAGGTGCTCAAACCCAATCCAAATTTCTGTGCTTATATCCGCTGAAGAGAAGGTTCGAAGACCCAAATTCAAATTTATCTGCCAATTTTATTTTTTCTTCCTCTCAGGGGGTGCTCGAGCACCCTAAGCATCTAATAAATACGCCACCATGGACTTCTTAAATAAAAGAACCTTAAGTAATAATTTATCGTTGAAATAATTCGAAAATTTTCTTCTGTAATTGGAATCGCATAGCATTTAGATACGTGGTCTTTAGCAGACAAATTATGGACTAGATCAAAACTACTGAATAAATACAATTATACATTTGATTTTCAACAGTTAATTCCGCTTTTATGAGTGCGTTGGCAGGGATTACCCTTGTGCCATCCGTTCTGAATTTTGTCTGTCCTGAACAGTCATTCGTTGACAACTACAAGGGCATTTTTCGATTTCGGTTATGGAGATTTGGCAAGTGGTTTGAAGTTGTCGTCGATGACAGACTACCTACACTAGATGGAAAACGTCTCTTCAGTCGTTCTCTGTCGAAAAATGAATTCTGGGTCTCACTCATGGAGAAGGCATTAGCAAAGTAAGTCGTTTGTTTTAGATGATCCGGGTTAATTCTCGTACAGGAGTCCTTGCTAAAATATCAAGAGGTTAACAGTCATCTACCAACTGGCCCTCCCACAACTCATAACCGTTTGTATCCCTACATTCAGAATTGAATAATGTAATAGTGTATCTTTGTGAAATGCCCACAGACCAAATCCTTACCATGTGTACTGCACAACACTACACCGCATCCGGGAATATGATTTAGGGGTTTAAATCCCGATTTTGGTTTTGACAAGCTATTTTAATTAGTCAATTTTCATTAATTCCAAATGTTGATAGTCTTTATTTTGGGATGGGTGGGGAGGTTGCAATAAGCCTGTTAACCACCTCCGCCCTCCTCATAAATCCGCCACAATTATATCATATTCTTATTTGAATATTACGGGCAATAATTCTATTGTATATTTTATAGACTTCTAACCAGATACGAAGCGATGGACTGCACGTTCGAAGTACCAGAGGCTTTGTTAGATTTGTCTGGTGGTACGGTAGAAAGGGTGAAGTTAGAATTACTTACAATAGATACACTTCGTGAAAAGTTGAAGTTTTGCAGAAAAACTGGCTCGCTTGTGACCGCTTGTATATCATTTGGACATGAAAGTGACTATGGTCTGGTAGATGAAGATGCTTTGTTCATTATATCAGGAAGTGTTCGAAAGGTAAGCAACTATCGCCTGATTGTTGTAATCTACTATATTTTTGCCGTCTGCAGTTAGGACTTTCTATGAGATAGCCTATGAGATAGCGGTGGAGAGCGGTTTGTGCTGGCAATCAGGACAATTTTTCTTTATAGTTTTTTATCTATATTTTTGTGGAGTAGGTGCTGTTATGTGCTGTTTGCTAGTGAGCTAATGCGACACCAATCACTACCTACGGGAAACCTCTATTTTCGACATTCAAGAAGAATTGTAAGAATTAGCATTCAGATGATAAATATAAAATATTTGAGGTTTTATATTTCAGGTTATGTACGAAAATACTGTTGCCAATGTGGTTCGCATTCTTAACACCAGTAGAAATGAATGGACTGGGCCTTGGGGTGACGAGTAAGTATATATCATTATCATGTATATTTTGTAATTAGATAAACAGGCCATAATTTAGTGAAACTCGATTGTTAATATTCTCTGAAATTATAGTTATTATAACCGCAGACCAGTGCAATTATTACACAAAGTATGACAAAGTTATACGACCTTATCCATTTCGGAATCCCTCGGACATTGTAGTATGCTGGCGGGAAGGGGAACCTTTGACCAAATGAAGGGGCCCTCAGTGTCGAATTTTTTAGTGTATAGTACGTCGGCTATTTGACCAATAACATTCTTTTGGAGATTGAAGTGAAATGTGTAAAACCCGTCAAAAATTCACCTAAACATACGTTTGCCAAGCAGTGGCGCCAGGATTTCCCCGACAGTTCGGCAACTTTAATTTTGAGGTGGGCGTGCCCCCGGTTTTCGGTCTGACGAGCAAAAAAAACCGTTATTTGCCGTGTTTTGCGTGTGCTTCTTAGCCCGTTTTGGTGTTCGGGCTTCACCTGTCTCTGGACATTACCCTACAAAGCCCCCGACGAAACCTTAATTTTCTCCTCGACGTGAGGCTGTAGCGCCACCCCCCCCCCCGTAGCGCCGCCACTGGTTCCAAGTTTATGCAAACCCTCCATCGGTGGAGTCTTTAGCAAACACAAATTAACTTCATAGAATGAAGCACAAAAGTTTGTTAATTGTGAAAAATCCAAAAATGTGTTCTGAATGCAATCTGTATATTTTTTAAATTGCAGGTCAAAGGAAATGAAGTCGTTAAGTGCAGAAACGAGGGAAGAGTTTGGCATAACTAGTCGAATTGATGGAGATTTTTGGTAATTAGTGCTCGGGCATATTAACAATTTAACCTACCGTTGGTGGTTGTAAAAATCGCCATTTATTTAATTAACTTTTCTAATATCAATAAGCCTACCAAATTGAAAATCGTGTAGAAAAGGAGTAAACCTGTCAACTTGGTTTTCATTTCAATGCACGAGAAAGTTAACATTGGTTGAGATCATTTCAAATCCAAAAAAAAAAAGTTTGGCATGGTAATTTAATTAGATATGCATTTAATTTTTTATGATACTGTTTGCATTTAATATTTGTCAAATGTATTTTAAGTACAGATATGACAAGGATAGTCCTGGTCTGATTCAGAATCAAACCATTGCCTAATTTAAGTGTCAGACAAGACATTCACGGAGTTTTAAAAAGCCTGACATTTGTTTATAACAAAACTCAATTCTCAGCAATAACCGCCCCTCTATAATCATGATTTTTTTAGGATGGACCTCAAAGATGTCCTGGTAAGGTTTAAGGAGCTAAGAATTCTCCATATTCCCGAGGAGCTGTCAGAAAAAGAAAACAAATGGACTGTGACGTCGCATGTAAATAAATGGCAAAAAGGAACAACTGCAATGGGAAGTCCCGAAAAAAATAAAGAAAGTGAGAACTTTTTCAAATTTACATGGCTTGAATTGAGGCGTTATTTAGATATGTATGTGTATATTAAGCGTTATTAAATAATAACTGTAAACAGTTTATGGTAAATTATGAAACGCGCTATTAGTAGATTATGTTCTACTTCACTACAGTTTCCATGAACAAGTTTATTACATGAAGAAGTCGATTACAGCTTATATTATGTTATATTAAATTGTACCAATATCTCAATTTAGGGTTTTCCTACAGTGAGACTTATTTTGTGATGAGACCTCGCATATATACCTAGTTAAGAATGCTTCATTCTTGTTATAGGCCTATACGCTTGTATGCTGTCAACTTTGTTTTACGGCCATTTTCACGATCTGCTTGCGGCTCGTTAAAATAATTTCGTCGTGCGATCGATTTCGACCTGTTGGTCGTGCGACAATTGTGGGACCCTTTAGGTTTCAGTAGTAGAAAATTCAATATTTTCGCTTACTTAACCGATATATTTCTTGTTAGATTTTCATAAAAATCCACAGTATACCATTGAGGTAGATGGCGAAGGGGATGTGGTCATCGCTTCGCTGATACAAACTGGAAAAGCCAGAGAAGAAACATCATGGGAAGACAAGGACATTGGTATTGATGTATACAAGGTATGTGCCGGTTTCCAAACATTCTCGGGTCCAATCGTACTCTGTATATTATCTAATTCTAGTAGCCTAATTAGAAATACAGTCGGACCTTCCAGGGGCGAATCCAGGATTCACCGAGGGTGGGGGGGGGGCGCACTTTTCCAGCCTGGGTGGGCGTGGCGCACTTTTCCAGCCTGGATGGACGTGGTTGTCAACTTTTCCCGACGAGCAAAAAAAAGCATTTAGCCATTTTGGTGCTCTGGTACCGTATTTTGGGTTTTTCTGGCGCACCTAAGGGGAACAACTACGTTTTGATAATGGGGGAGCGCGCCGGTTGCGCCCCCACTAAATCTACCCCTGCTTTCGTAAACGGACACCGGGTACGGGAAAAGTGTCCCCTTACGACGTTCAGCCGATAGAGCTTCAATCTTTTCAACACAGCGGCCTCTCAATTTTGTTAACATTTCAACATAATCTACGGATTAAAATTTAATCTGAAGAATGTTTCTTTTGTAAATTCTAGTACGAAGAGGGACAAACGATAGACCGTGATTTTATCCTCAACAACAAACAGATATATAGATTTGAGCATCAAAGAGGTTACCGTGAGGTTACGCTGTGTATGGTTCTCCAGCCTGGTCATCACGTCGTCATACCGTCAACCTTTGAACCTGACGTGGAAGCGCCATTCTTATTACGGATATTCTCTAAATTTTGTTCTAAGACTGCGTGAGTATTAAGCAACACAATTGTCGTAATTTGATTTGTAACATTGTGGTTCAGATGCTCGCCCTATAATATGTAAGGGGCCCTGGTAATGTAAAAAATGGCAGGACCGGAATGCAGACCAAAATTTTGCGGCGGCAAAGTTTTGCCGGAGAGAGCTTATTCCGGGTTTTGAAGTCGCCAACACAATATACCCATGTTTCTATTCTCGCAATTTTGTGATTTTTTATATATTTTGGGAGATTGGCATATATTTTATATTCTAGATTTTTAATTTATTAAAAACTGTAGTAGGATCGAAGGTCAACTGACCAGAAGCGAAGTCGACGCAATAAAAAGTAGTACTCGTATATATAGCGTTTAATGTACAGTAGTGTGTCCGGGGAGGAACATGGGGTGCTCGAGCACCCACTTCATAAGCAATAAAAATTATATAAATATAAAATTTGGGGCCTCCCCCACACACAAAAAATGACCACTCTCCTTCAGAAACGAAAGACAAACATTTTTGTGCTTTTCAAAATGCGATTGGAGTTAAGCCTTGCATATTTTTTGGATACGCCCTGTTTATCAACCTCCATGTACCATTAACGTAATGGAGCTAAACGACCGAAAACCAAAATAATTAAGATGCCAAGATTAAAATTAAATCGGTCTTTGTTTTCTACTTTTAGATCCAAAAATTCTAGATCGGCGTATACACAGCAGCTAACAAAAGACGTAAGTATACCAGGATTAACTTATGATACAATTGAACCCTTGTTATATTCCGGGATAAGTAGTATAGGCAATCTTAAAGAATGTCCATAAATTACGTAACGCACAGGGGATGGGGTATGTAGATTGTTGTTAAAGTGCGTTACAGGGTGTGGCGGGTAACGTCTTAACATAACATCGTTTTTGCGGTAATATTACGTAATTTTGAGGGGTCTTGTAGAGTTACAGTTCGTTACAGGGGGTGGGTGGGTATTTGAAATGGTCAAAAATAACGTAAAGCCCGCAAGTCAAAATTATTTTTTAATACTTTTAAATAGTTTTGACTTGCAGGCTGTTTATATTTTGTATTTAAAAATGCTTAATACATAAAACCATTTATTTTACAGTTGAAGCTCGATCCATATATGGTAGAGATAATCCAAGGCTTCTTTGATGAACATTCTGGAAAGGTTAGTGTACTCCTTTGTCAAATTTTATCGCATACCATAGATGTTAGTAGACCCATTTCTTTACTTTAATTTCAATTATTTTTCTATTCAGGACAAGCTGATGAACAACAGTGAATTGGACGCCTTTTTCGTAGATTGGAAAAAGAACGGTAAGAATACATCTCCAACGTCTTCAAACCTCTGCAGCTGGTATATTAACAATAACTAACAGGCGCTCCCATATCTCCCTATTATCTACAATCTACACTGGCTTCGCATTGAGTCTCGCATAAAATACAAAATTCTACTATTAACTTTTAAAGGTCTTAAAACCAACCAACTTACTGGCGTGATCTCCTGTCAAAATATATTCCTCATGCTTGCCTCCGCTCATCAAATCGTAACCTTTTAGTTGTACCTCGTACCAAGGAGGAATTTATTTCCTCCATGCTCGTACCAACACCAAATCCTATGGCCAAAGGTCTTTTTCATTTTCTGCTTCTAACCTTTGGAACTCTTTACCTAACACAGTCACTGAATCTTCCTCTGTTTCAGTTTTTAAGGTCAATCTCAAAACCCACCTATTTAATAACTAGCATGCGAAGTTCTTTTGATTTTTATTACGGTTTAACGATTTGGCGCTATATAAATGATTTATTATTATTATAATTGTTAACATGGTCGTAAGAAGGTACGATTTCCAACAGTTAACATTCTTTCAAAATTTGTTTCTGTTGTAAAGCGATAGTTGACAGATTGGGAAAAACTGTTAAATTTAACGTGGAATTCCCGAGCTTATCAGCTATACAAGAGGACTAAATATTTTTTCAGAACTCTGGCCAAAAATCTCTAACCGCATGGGAGTGAGGCTTTTGTACAATCACGCCTCCATTATGGAATGTTTTTACATTCCCTTCCTTAATCGTCAGATCTTGATGTCCTGAGTCAGAGATCCAACAACATAATTGCGTTGAGTGTTGGTCTCTTATAATTAAACTGGTTCCTGTTCAGATATTCTTTGCTTTTAAAGCTATACCTAATTTTACAACTGCACATTTCTTTCAGAGATTATTCCAATGGATATCTCGCACGAAACATCGGCAGCAATCGCCTCTATCTACGACGTATCCTTTACGTGTAAATATATTTGTTCTAATTAGGATTAATTCACTAAGAATACAGGGTAGTTGCAACATGTTAAGCCTCTAATTCAGGCCCGTAGCCAGGGGGTTCCTGGGGTTCGTACCACACCCCCTTTGAAAAACGAACCCCACCCTACCAATATCGAACCCTTTCCTATTTTCGCATGTCAGTATTACAGTCTGCACTCGCACTATTCTAATTGTAAAATCATCCATATCAGTTAATATTATAACTAATTTGCCAAATACGCACTATTAAAGTGCAGATAAACTCTATCCCCCGGCGTTTTCCCTTGACCCCACCTGGGTCTTAGGCGAACCGCCTTTTAAGAGTAGCTGGTTACGGACCAGTAATTTCAGACGCAGGGCCGATGAAAGCATTATGGAAGTGGTTAGGCAAAGTTGGAGAATACACATAAGCCCTATTATGAATTGAATTGCGCCCACCACTTCTTAGAAATAAGATCTGTACTGTGGTTCTTTCATAATGTTTTGTAGGCCTAGGCCCAGGCCTGGGACATACTTAGGACTACTCGTTTCGTTCTGCCAAACGTTGACATGTATGTGATGGAATCGAGTGATTTCCAAATTCCGTCATGCATATAAAATTACAGAACTTAGGCCTATGGCGAGACTTTTTTTTTACACCTCCCTGCTTAAAGATCAATGGGTCGGAGTAGTGCACAATAAAGTAATAAAAGAACACAGCCCAAGGCCTGTGAGAGAAGTTACCTACACATCTGTAGATTAAGTGGTAAAATCTTGTTCGACCCTGGCTACGATATTAATATTTCACTTAACGACATAATAGGAAGACGATTCTAGAAAGCTGTCCCTGAATGAATTTCTTGATATTGGAGCACTGTCGTTTAACTGCGATGTAAGTAAAATCATACCGGTACACCACCAAATAATAGATCTTATACTTTCTTAATGTATCAGAATTAAAATGGAGTAACCGGAGGGACCACTTCAAAATAATCGAATTCGCTGAACGTGATTACAAATTCAAAGCAGTGATATTGCACTTTTTTACAGTAAAGTCACTCCAACGAAGCGAGGTCACTCGCTCTTTTACAGAAAGAAGGGATTTGAAGTGATGAAACAAAATCACGGTTTAAGATTGGTTCTTAGGCCACTCTCTCTCATCGGTTTACTCTAAAAGGAAATTTTCACAATATTACCTTAAAGAGTAAATAGTGTATATAATTATTTTAAGGAAATGTGGTGTTTAGTCTTTGTGGAAGTCAAAACTTAATCAATTTAATTTATTTTTAGCTGACGTTCAGAAGAGCAGATAAGGACAGAAGTGGATCACTAGATGCAAGTGAACTGCGGGACGCCTTGATGCGAGCAGGCAAGTATCATTGGTCAGGGTTGGCCTCTACCACAAGCATTTGGCAAGGGTTACATACGCCTAGTTTCCATCAATATTCAGTGCTTATTATGGACGTTAACAATGGGAAATTTAGTGAGTGCAGCTCAGGTGCAGTTCCAGGCTTCTGCTACGGAGTTGGCAGTGGGTCTCCAACCCAACGGGCCAATTTTCTGTTTCAGTTTGACTGCAAAATTCCATTTTCATCTCTAATCCTTCAAATGTCAATGTTTCCCCTGTCGGCGGCCCTATTTTAGGCAGCACTCGAACGGTTTTGAAGATTGTCTCGGAGCCCCATTAAACCCTGAATCCGCCATTACTGGAGCTTATTTTGGTAATAAGCTTTTATTCTATTTATTCATAAATGTATTATTGAACATTTAAATTTCATGTCTTATGCGTATCAAATGGGTAACCATGCGTGAGACCCTGCATGGAATGATAAAAATTTGGACGCCGGGTTTGTCTTAAAATTGACTGTGGTTTCTGACAGAAATCAGTGCATTGTTAAACTAGTGCCATAGCCAAAATAGAAAAACGGACGAGGCACCGCCTTGTAGTCTGCCATGATGGTTACGGCCCTGGTTAAATCCTTTCATTCTATTTCAGGACTTGGAACCAGTGACAACGTTTTGCACCATCTTGTTGATCGGTACGTAGGAAGTGACAATAAAGTTACATTTGATGAATTCTTTCTGATGGTTTCCAAATTTCGTTATCTCATGAGTAAGTATGATTTAAGAAGCATTATTTCTCTGGGTCTGATACATAAAAAACAATAGGAGAACTTCGAGTTATTAATGTATACGTAACTTCCGTTGATAAGAACATAGGTAGGGACCATATACATTATTTACGGCTAGATACTGAACTAACTCATAATACATACCCCCAAAGTGAAGTTCCATGTGAGCTCCTATTATTCCGGAATCCAACCAATCAAATCTGTTGCGTTCGAAGTCTGTTGCTAGGTCAAAATTGCGCCCCCAATAATTCATAAGTTTTAAATTTAATAGCAATAAATGGAAGTAAAATACTGTATGTAAATTTGTATGACAAAAGGTTAAAATACAATAAACAGTAAATCAAAATAGTAGGCGCCTGCATGGGACTGCAATTCTTTCACCATCTAGCCGTAAATAACAAATCTATGGTCTGGACAGTGGTCTAATGATGCGCAACTCAACGCCGCAGACGCCCTCTCCACGACCCAGCCCACTATTAAATAATACTGTTAATAATACATTAAATAACTAGACAATGGTAGTACAGTATATGCAAATAAACTTAACTTATAATGGGATTTTGAAGAAGTATACTTGCTGCTATTAGTGAGGTTTCGCAGATTTACGAAATACGAATACGAAAACGGATACGTCATACATTCTTGTATATGTATATTCCTTCTATACTGGAACGTATCAATGGTGGTGCCAGCGGGGGCCGGGCAACACGGCCCCTCGTCGAGGAAGGCTGCCCACCCCGTCGGAGAAGACCAAACGAACGACTTCTGCCACACGGACTTCCCCCTGTCGGGGACTATGGCCCCGCTGTCGGGGACCATGCCCCACCCCCCCCCCCCGTCGTGCAAATCCTGACACCACCACTGGAACGTATGGGTTTTTTCTTGTGCTAGTCGTATGATTTAAACTGGGTGCTATAAATGTAAGAGCTAAATATTGTAACTCATTAATCATTTTTCATGTTACAGGGAAATTTGAAAAACTCGGAGGTTCTAACGAAAAATCTGTGCTGTTCTCGGTTGAAGATGTAAGTAAAACGATGGCATATTTTAGGTCCATCAATAGACTATAACCTATATAAAAAGAAAATCAACTATTACTATTGAGTATTGTAATGCATTTGATTTTAAAATTATTTTTGCAGATACTGGAGATATGCGCCAAACTGTAAACTGGATGACTGTGAATGACAAAACGGAGCAATAAACGTGAATTTGCTTAAGAAACCAATAATCAACGGTGATTGGTTTAATAATTAACTGAACGTAATTTAAGTGTTCAAGAATTTCTTAACGATTTCCTGTGCCACCACACCAAATTCAAAATAGCTGCGGAAACTCTCAAATGTATTGTATTCTGTTCACTTAAAAAAACCAGCAATGGTGATTAATTAAGAAACCAGCAATGGTGATTAATTAAATAATTTAACTGAACGTGTGTACTCAAAATTAAAAGTGCATTTCTACTTGGGACTCGAATTTCAGAATATAAATTAATAATAATAAAACTAATAAATATTAGATATTTGAACCAATTGACTTTCGAAGAGTATTATTTCTTAAGCGAATTTACGTAAAGAGCCTAGGAACATCGCAGAATGTTTACGGATTTAAAATATTGCATTTATGAGTGGCAAGATAAACCATAGACCATGTACTCGACGATTAATGTCGTCGGGATACAGAGAAAACTGGCAATTTAAAATCTAAATAAAAATAGCATGGGA
Organism: Nesometra sesokonis; assembly: GCA_025631205.1. Classification (NCBI taxonomy): domain Eukaryota; kingdom Metazoa; phylum Echinodermata; class Crinoidea; order Comatulida; family Antedonidae; genus Nesometra; species Nesometra sesokonis. The sequence continues at coordinate 13,528 of JAOTQE010086310.1, forward strand.
TCCAGTTTGCTTCCCTTCAACACGCCACTACAAACTTGCTTGAAGTGTATTAAACGTGTGGGGACGTCATCATGAAACCGGAAGAATGCTGTAAATGCTTTCCTAGAACCAATCATCACTCTGGACTTAAATTTATCTTAAATTTAGGATACAACATTCAAAATTGTCGCGTAGAAAAAGATAAACCGCTGAGCCAGTTGTCAATCTAAGATACAAAAAGTGTTCAACAGAAACCAGTTAGGTAATATGGTATATTTCATTACCATTTTTTTTATAGATATGTATTTGTCAAAAAATTTGGCGATGACTTGTAAACTGGTGTATAATGATCTCTTTCCAACTTGGGGGAATGGCGCATGCTAAAAATGTATATACAAATGGCAAACAGTCCGTGACAAAGAACAGTTGAGAAGAAAGATTTGGGATAAATCATGCGTACAGAGGTTGACAGTACTGAAAAGAGAAATTCGAACATTGGGCTGCAAATTTAGAACTCCTAGAATATGTGAAAGGACAAAGGTACTCGACGGGGCCTGTACTCTTCTCAGTGGCGCTGCCACTGGTTCGGGCCGTAGGTTCGTTTGAGGATAATCTACTAAAATGGAATTTATATAGAAACGGAAAATTCCTCAAATCATAAACGGACTACCATTAAAAACCCCACAGTAATATTTTTATATTGGCCGTAAAAACATAACTATGTAAAAAAGTAGGTCACCGTAAAACTGAACCGCAACACCTTACTTACCCTAAAAATGCAACATTCACAAAACAAAAACTTCGACAGGCATTACAACAAAACAAATAATTGTTAGACAAAGTTGAAATATATCGTGGTAATGAGAGTAAGGCTGTACGCTCACTGCGTCGCACGACGGTCGCACGACTAAACCTTCCCTCCAAGAGTGTAGTTTCCAGACGCATGCGTCTTCTACCTGTCTGCTGACGGTAAGTGATTTCCCTGTTGAGTCACTAAAAAACTGTCAGCCGATGAGTAGACACTCGTCACGTCTGGAAACCACACACACGCGCATGCACCCCCACGCACACCCACATAAATACATGACAAATTCTGTATAGTGCTTGCTTTTAGAACATCTGCTTTCAAATTTCTGCGACTACACCAGAGGCGAAAGTCGCAAAGTGTAGTAGCCCGAGGCGTTGATTCGCAATTTGCATAACTCCAGAAACTGTATAGTTTTAATAAGGGAGTAAGCATTTAAAAGTGTTTTAACGATATTTTAATTCAATTTTAATGTTAATGCATAAATAAATAAATTGTTATTTATCTCGTATATATTTAAAAAGACACCAATACCATGCTGGACGCAATGTTTCCGAAACGCCGCCTAGCGGCGATATTCACGACAAAAGCTTTTATGGAACTCTCTCAATCCCCCTGGTAGCGAGAATCCTTGTCGTCGGTAAATGTCACTCGTTTTTAACAATAGCGGTTAAAATTTTTTGTTTGAAGTGCATGGATACAACACCCAATTAATTTAACATCCATATGACGTATTTGAAATAAAAAAGTTGCAAAATGAATATATTTCCGGTTTTCTGTATATGCTACGTCATTGATGACGATTTTTTGACCTTTTAACCTTCTAATGGAGTTTCACTGTCCGGGGGA
>JAOTQE010086321.1:0-15159 GCA_025631205.1 Nesometra sesokonis
TTCAACAGTTCATTATTATACATTAATATAATCTCATCTATGTATATTTGCTTTACTTTATACTTGCTTTATTTTCTGCTGTAATGTTTTATTTTGAACTGTTGAAATAAAGTTATCACAATGACAATGACAATGACAATACTCTATTTGTAAAACAGTTATTATTATTTAACTTACGTGCTTGTGACAAAGGCTGATGAAATCAAAATAGTAGGTGCCTACATGGGACTGAAATTCTACAGTGTTAAGTTCACCATGGGTTATCTAGTATTTCACAAACACATTTGGTTTTAAAATGTTATGACATTGTTTAATTTATTTAGATCGTTTACTTGGCATCCCAGACAGCAGAACACGCCCTACCAACCGACCCCAGGCAGTATCAGCTCTAGCTGGGTACTTCATTGAAGATATTGGCGTGGGCTCAGAACACTCCCTAGCCCTGACTAGTACTGGTGATGTGTGGGCATGGGGTTCTAATGCTGAGGGCCAGCTAGGCCTAGGACACACTAATACTATTAGAGAACCAGTTATGGTAACAGCTTTACAAGGAAAGAACATTAAACAGGTAATGTTGATATTCATTTTAATTTTTGTGTTAAATAAAAATGGATATTGAAAGCTTTTTTTTGCTGGAAGAATGAAATCTCTCATGCATTAGGGCTATATACCTAACAATATTTTATGTGTAAATGTCATTTTTTGTTAAGCCATAAAAAAGTATTGTACACACCACTACAGTTTGGTTTCCATAGGTTGTCATCTTTCTCATTCACCTAACGATGACATACAAAAGTATAGTGGTATGGACAATAATGTATTTGCTTTAAAAACAAAAATTTACACCTAAACATGAGGCCAAATGAAATTATTTGAACACCCACAAAATATAAAAAGAAGCATCATCCAGTTGCCAACATCATAATACTGGCTATCAGATGTCTTTATCAAGACTATTTTTATTTTTTATTTGGCGTCACATCAACAGCACTTTTTCTTGCCACTTACAGAATGAGATCTACATCATGCCTTCTAAGCCGAGTCTCATTATGAGGCTCAGGGAGTGGTGCAGTTACTGTATGATGAGAACTATGTCATGCTTTCTTAGCCAAGTCTCATTATGAGGCTTAGGGAGTGGTGCTGTTACTGTATGATGAGAACTATGTCATGCTTTCTAAACCAAGTCTCATTATGAGGCTTAGGGAGTGGTGCTGTTACTGTAGGATGATAACTATGTCATGCTTTCTAAACCAAGTCTCATTATGAGGCTTAGGGAGTGGTGCTGTTACTGTAGGATGATAACTATGTCATGCTTTCTAAACCAAGTCTCATTATGAGGCTTAAGGAGTGGTGCTGTTACTGTATGATAAGAACTATGTCATGCTTTCTTAACCAAGTCTCATTATGAGGCTTAGGGAGTGGTTACTGTAGGATGAGAACTATGTCATGCTTTCTAAACCAAGTCTAATTATGAGGCTTATGGAATGGCACAGTTGCTGTAGGATGAGAACTATGTCATGCTTGCTAAGCCCAGTCTCCTTATGAGGCAGCCAGGTTTGAAACCAAATCCCTGGAATTGGAAGGCAAGCATGTTAAACACCAAGCTACAAGGCCATTAGTGAAATTTACGAACTACGATAACGAAAATGAAAATGAGTATGTCCCACTTGCTAAATGTGCTTAAAATATATATAAAATTTTCCACCTACGAATTGTTGATGATCATAAAATACTGACCAACTGTGATAGATATCCAAGATGTTCAATTCAAACGCTACAAGAATTTATGATGTATCCGTTTTCGCTTTTCATATTTTGTGAATTTGCGAAACTACCTTATCAATCAGTACCTCACTCACATATATCTCTTTTGTTATATTTATAATACTGTTTATGTATTCATCTCTTGTATTATAGATATCAGCCGGGCGTAATCACTCAGCAGCCTGGACGGCCCCTGCTGTACCCCAGCGAACACCAGGAAGCGCAACACAGTTACAGCTAGGTAAAAAATTTCAAACTGCATTACTTTGTACAATGATATATATGGCTATTAACAAAATTTGACTTTAAATTCAGTATAGTAGTCATGTTGGACATAAAGGAATGATCTGTTAGTGAGGCCATTGTACTAGGCCTCAGCTTTGTTTTGTTGCCAGTTCATTTTCAAACCTCCTTTTTAACCTTCTTGGTATGTTTCAACCAGATTCTCAATCACAGATGAGTGAAGTGAGAGTGGTGAAAAATGTTACCTTTCAATTTTGTTTTTAAATTTCCTTTATTATAATTTGATTTCAGGTTATCCTGAGTCTGTGCCAGCAAGGCTCACCACATTACGTGAGTGTTCACCAGCGTCCGTCAGAGCTAGACTCAGAATCCTTCATCATTTCTCCGACCTAATGTACTCATCATGGAGACTTCTACATTTAAACCCACAACAGGTAATGCAATGCAATGTAATGTAGTGTAATTTATAGCACATAATACTGAAGTCTCATGGGCTTAAAAAAAATTACGATCTACATATCCTATGTCAACATAATAATAATACAAATTTAATTTCTTTTTTCTTTTTCCTTAAGTTTAATTTCTTTTTTTTTGAAAGGTCAAACTGGGAGCATATAACATTGGTACAAGTGGGCTTCTAGATGGTTACCTGCGACCATTACTTGCCCCACGTGTGTATACATTGCCAATGGTGCGATCAATTGGTAGAACAATGGTGCAAGGAAAAAACTATGGACCACAAATAACAGTCAAGAGGCTGGCTACTCGGTAAGTATATTTCATTAGTTGCTTCTAGTGTTCTTTATGGGAGCAATCATTGCTGATTGAGCTTGTCTGCTGATAAACACTAGCTAGAGCATGTCGCTTTAAAAATTTTTCAATTATAATTTCCCTGGAGTTCCTTAGGGTATGTAAAATAGACAGTTTACTATAATTATCTTTTAATAAAAGTTGCATTCATTTAAATTTTCAGTGGTCGCAAATCAAAACCAATCTTCACTCAGATTGCCAAACAGGTTGTCAAGTTGCGTCCAGCTGACCTGCGACTGCCATCCAGGGCATGGAAGGTGAAGCTGATAGGGGAAGGTGCTGATGATGCTGGGGGTGTGTTTGATGACACCATTACAGAGATGTGTCAAGAGCTGGAGACAGGAGTTGTACCCATATTGATACCTACGCCAAATGCAACATCTGATGCAGGCCAGAATCGAGATCGGTAAGAACATTTACTCTCTTCCCAAAAAAGGAAATCAAGATATTTTAATTGGTTATGTCTATAGTTTCGCACATATCTCAAAAATTTTATTGTCGTTATTATTATTGTTATCAAATTTGTATCACTCCCAATTACCACAGAAATAATTTGTAATAAGGCCTAAAAAAAATCGTTATATTGCCCAAGCACACAACCAATTGTAAAACAGGGTCGGCCGGTTGGATTTTTTTTTAATGACTTGCAACAAAAAAAAAACAAAAAAACAAAAAGAACCAAAAGATGTTATAAAATTACATTTTAAATCTGATTAAAGCGCAAAATTTAATTGAACAATGTATATTACTGTTATTTTGAATGTATTATAACACTCACTGAACAAATTAAATAGAGATCAAGAGGCTAATATTTGTCTGAAAGTTAAGTCTAGCGATTCTCGCTACATGATGAGACCACGTTCAGGCAGGCAGCTCCCACATGTGTTTCTTTCGGGCTAGCCTGTCGAACGGTGAGTGAGAAAAATTGACTTTGTGAAACAACATGTTTACCTAAGATTTAGCCTAGTGTGTTTTAATTACTTTTCCGAATATTTAATCATTTATTAATTCGTAATGTTGACATTTAAAGTTATTCGAAAAGTGCTTTATCAAAGTAAACGCGACAAAATTCAATTACAGTTTATAGTTTGGTGCAACCAAGAATATGAACATTTGGCTTATAATCATTTAAAAAACAATTATGTTGAAATTGATCGCAATGACATTGTAATTGGAATTGGGTATTAGACAATTTGTGAGGTATCACCACAAAATGAGTCTCATATTAGGAAAATCCAAAATTGAGTTATTGATACAATCTAATAAAGCATAATATAAGCTGCAATATACATTTAAATGACATTCCTTGGATAAGTAGATCCAAAGACATGAGTATGAAAACACTGTTTTGAGAAAATCATGCATGAAGCAATGTAAAATTAAACAATTAACAGACAATAAATCTCAGAAAGTCTGCATGAAGAACACATTCCTATATGAAAACTGGCCTAAAAATATATTGAAATATAAATACCATAGTGCTCATAATTAAAACTAAATTTCACAAAAAGTTGACTTCAGACTTATTTGGCGATTTCTCAATTTGATCTTTACCTATGATGCAGCTTATTTTTGTGGTGAAACCTCACATTTACTAATATAATATAATATTATGGTAGTCTTTCTTGTTTGGTAAAGGTTAAATTGCCCTTCACTAATAACTTACCCACCATCTATATATTAGTCATCCATCTATTCTTCTAAAATTCATCTCATCCCATCTAATAGCATTAATAATGACATTTTAAATTTGTTTTTGAGATTCCTTTTGAATCCACTGCCATGGTGTAAAGATTATCTTGAAATGTTCAAGTTTCTTGGCATTTTACTTGGGGTTGCAATCAGGACCAAGAAGCCCCTTGATCTTCATCTTGCACCGATTGTGTGGAAGCAGTTGGTAGGGATGCCACTACTGCCGCAGGATCTTGAAGAGGTAAACAAAAGATAAATTTTATTTTTGTCCTGTTTGTAAATCGTCTGACTTGAATAATTCAATATTTTTCTTTAAAAAATTGTTTTTCTTATTTTATACTCTGCTTTGTAGGTACAATTCTATTTTTATTTTATTCTTCTCTCTTTTTAACTGATTGTCCAAAAAAAATTTTTGGTAAAACAAGGTGTAGAAAATTTCCCCATAGTATAATTAGTTGTTTGAGACTCTAAAATTACAATTCTTTAGTGTAAGGTATTCATGCCATATGCCTGTGTTAGATGCAAGCGCATGAAGAGGGTGTGATCGTATCCTCCTAATTTATATTACAAGAAAAATAATTGTATTGTGTTTTAAGAACAGTAGAATGTAATTTATGGACACCTGGAAGGCAATGTTTTCAAAAGTTTCATTTTTTTTTTTAAATAAAAATTAAATTTTCGGATTTTCGGGCTGAGGGGACTTGGAAACTCAATCCATACCAACTACAAAGTCCTGTCCCAGATGTCCTAAAGGTAGTTATGGTCAGCTTGAGATTAAAGTGACCACAGGCAGCAATAACAGTTTCCAATTAATAAAATTGTCAATTTGTAACATGAAATAGTCTCCACCACCACACTTGCGATTGAAGAGCATGTTAAGTAGCTAATTAACAACTTCTGATCTGATTTAAAAACTTTTTCATGTTTTGTTTTCAGGTTGATGTGTTTTTCATGCAAGCTTTAAAGAATATCAAAGATATTGATAAAAGTGGAATATCTGAAGAAAACTTTCATGAGGTATTGCAAGGTTTATTAGTTAATCAAAATTAATAAATTGAGTCATTCAATTATTTATTTATTCATTTTTTTTATTATTTATCTTATTTTATTTTATTTATTTTTTATTATGTATACATCCATTCCTCTACATTCATCTATTTATCAATCAATTAATGGAATAATACTAACATTATGGAGAGCCCTCTCCAGTAAGACATTGTCGCAATGACTGGAGTAATGATGCAAAACACACTCATACTTACTGTATTGTCCCTGGTATAAGCCCACAACATTGAGTCCCAGTCAATGTGTGATGTGGATATATACTCTTGCATAAGCCCACTGAATTGAACATGAAATAATGCAAATCAGTGTGTGATGTGGACATACCCTGGTATAAGTTCACTGCCTTTGATCATAAAATCCCAATCGGTATTTGCTATAGACTTACTCCCTTGTATAATCCCCACAACATATAACATGGAATCCCAGTCAGTATATGATATGAACATATACCCTGGTATAAGCACACTAACCTTGAACATGGAATCCTAGTCAGTAGGTGATGTGGACATATACCCTAGTATAAGCCCACTAACCTTGGACATGGAATCCTATCCATCTGTGATGTTGACATATACCCCTAGTATAAGCCATCATGAACATAGAATCACAGTAAGTTTTATGTGGTCTTCTACCCAAGTTAGAAATCTGCAGATTAACTCATTTTATGTATAAAATAATTCAAGTTCTATGTCGGCTTATACCAGGTATTTGTGTAAAGCACTATATATAGATGCCGTAATATTATTGTTGTTATTATTATTACTATTGCTATTATGGTTAGTTTACACTGATTTATATCTTAATTCACAGGTAATCCCCTTATATTGGTTTGAATGCCAAAGCTCTGATGGCCGGTTTGTTCCAGTGATAAGTGGCGGGCGTGGTATTCCGCTAACATACACAAACAGGAAGGAGTATGTAGAGAGGGCACTAGCATATAGGTTACATGAAGTAGACAGACAGGTAACTAATATCATTGACTAAAATAATTACAAAATTGCAATATTAGACCATCATTATCTGTTTCTAAGGAAATTCATCAAACTTGGTTACAATTTTTCTTGACCAAAGGTCAGTAGGTGAATGAATTTTGATTACATTGGTTTATTTTATTCAGTGTTCATTATGGTTAAGAAGAGAAAAAATCGATCTTTTGATTGTTATAAAATGACTTCAAATGACTTGAATTCATTAATTGAAACACATTATTGTATGTTTGGTTATTTGAATGTTTAGAAAGAAACAAAGTTTTTGATACAAGTATAATTTTTCCCCAAAATGTATTTATTTTTGTCAAAATAATTTGTGATAATAATAATAGCTCTAAAAATGATGACGTCATCAATCATTGTACGTGTACGTAAATATCCAGAGAACGTAAAATCAGGGTTCCTAAAATGTAAGGTTCACTGTACTTCTTTAAGGAAAATCTTAAATTTTTTTTTTTACCATAGGTTAAGGGTGAATGAATTTTGGTCACAGATGTAGGCCTAGTACTACTGTAGAAATCAGTCTTTTAATTCCAATTAATTTTCTCTAAATACTTATTAGATATAAATCTTGTAATTCTTCTTTTAAGATAAATGCTGTACGTGAAGGTATGTCATGTATTATACCTGTCCCCTTGTTATCGCTACTGACTCCAGTACAACTAGACTCAATGGTGTGTGGTATGCCAGATATAGCTATCCCAATGCTAAAGCGAGTTGTAAGGTAACGTCTTCATGCTTAAAGATGTATTATCACCTGAAAAATGACAAAAAATTGATTTTGAAAATAACTTGCTTCTTTTGAAGAAATATATAAATTATGATCATTCCACCCAAAATTAGAATATTAAAAAAAATATTTACCCCTACTTTGCAATATTATAATTCTTAAAATTAGCAAAAATCCACAAAAATTTTTAATTAAAAAAAATATGAACAATACAGTTTGAATAAAACTATATTTTCCGGGTAAAACAAGTTCTTTTCTGTGTTGTGGAGTAGGCTTTAAAATTTCTGAAAACCTTTCTTTTTCTGGGTAGGCCTACTTGGAACCTCTGACATTTATATCTTGGATAAACACTATAAGTCGTATACCCAGTGTACACGATCAGCTTATATGCATTATATAGAACCAAGTTCATCTTTTTAAGTAGGGTTATCTCTTAGTGTATTGGTCCACATATGATAACAGAGAAAAGATTGGAAATACAAGCCAATAAGTGTACTTGGTGCATGATATGACATCACCCGTAGTATAGGGGAGTAGAATGGCAGTGAAAGTGTAACATCTAGTCCACAGCACCTTTACACTTTTCTGTAAGAAGGTGCTATATTAATCTACATGTAATTTCTATCTCCCTCATTCTTAATATATTTTTTAACATCAGGTATCGTGAGCTGGATGAGAATCACCATCTTATCAAATGGTTGTGGAAAACGTTAGAAGAATTTAGCAATGAAGAGCGAATTCTCTTCATGAGGTTTGTGTCTGGACGATCAAGACTACCAAGTAACATTGCCGACATCTCACAGCGGTTTCAAATCATGCGTGTAGATAGGGTGAGACGTCTTATTTCATAATGATTCATATGGATGCAATAGTGGCATACATATAGCTCTGTATGATTGTAAGAAAGTGCATTTAGCTCAGCAATACTGGAGGTAGTCAATGTGTTGTTTCCTAAACTATAAAAACTTGTTGGTTTCCATTTCAAATACATCACCGCCCTCTTTTTGTTTTGGCTAGACAGTCGAAGTATAATTTAAGTCTTCTCAGATAGGGACTATAATCCGTAGGCCCAGTGTACACAAACGGCTCATGTGCACTATAAAGAACCCAAGACAAGTAGGGGGTTACTCAGGTGTACTGGTTCATACACGACCCTTGTTGTGGACAGAAGGATAATGTATGCGATGCGATAATGTAATAGCTGCATCAGACATGGCGTGACCCTTAGGGGAGACGAAAGTTATCAAATTTGCAACATCTAGTCCACTCTGTGCCTTTGATGATTAAGTTTGAATTGGCGCAATATAAATTTTTGAGTATTATTATTGTTATTAATAACGCACTGTCTTTTGAATGAGAATTTAAACTTATTTTTTTGTGTGCAACATGACTCATGAGCATTGAAACCCCATCTTCTCATATTAAATAATTCACATGGAAATTAAGAATTGTATATAATATTGTTATAAAGTTTTATTATTTAAACCCTACTTTTGAGTACTATGCCACTAAACATGGATATTGTAAAAATACAATTGATTGCATGTTAAAGATTGCAGTACACTCTTCAGCAAAAAGTAGGGACTTAATGGATTTTCCTTGGTGTATCCCGCTAAACTATTCTGTTTTCACCAGATATAAGTTTCATTGGAATCTCATCAAACTTGGTTACAAATGAGAGTGTGATACCTCCCCTGGATAGTCCATTGCAGGTTACTTCCCAGCAATTTGCCAGTACCCATTGTACAGCTGGGTAGACTGAAGCAATGTGAGTAAAGTGCATTGCCCAAGCGCACAAGCAGCTGTGAGTCTTGAACCTCAAGACTACACCAACTGCTGTACCAGTTTTTAATAACTAAACATGATTTTAATGATTGTTTTTCTAGGGCGCTGATGGTCTTCCGACAGCACAGACATGCTTCTTTCAACTACGTATACCACCGTATTCCAGTCAGGCGATGATGGCAGAAAAAATGCGCTATGCTATAAACAACTGTAGATCTATTGATATGGACAATTATATGTTATCAAGAAACACAGAAGCTGGACACCTTTCTGATGATGAGTAGATGACTGATGAAAGAGAAATCGTTTATCAATACCAACCAACAGTTTTCATTTGTTGGTACATGTTTTTGACGTCTGATGCTGAGTAGTTGACTGATCGAGAAGTTTTTCGCCATATTCTCTCAGATGATATGGATATGAAAGATAAATTATGACATAAAAACTATTAGTTTGGTGGTATTAACACGAAAATCCAGCGATTATGGCCTGGTTTAGCCTATGAAATGTTATGGAGATTATAGTTTATATATAAGGAATGGGACAAAACTAGAATCGTGGGAGTACATTTTAGGTGTGTTTTTCTTTAGTAGGCCTGCTCATCTCAAAAGCAGTTTAAATTTTTAATTTTACAAGTAAATATTTATTCGATCCTCCCACTTGCCAGATACAGAGGGCCAAGATTACATCCATCCGTGTATCTGGAGGAATGTTTTAGTCGCTTGTGATGGTTGGTGGCGCTGCATAGATATGAAAAACGACAAGATACAAGCGACTCGGGGCAAGTCTAATATTAAAGATGCATCAAGACATTGACAACTCTTGTTCCGTTGGTATTAACACGTTTACGTTGTCACAAAAATCAAAATTGGTGCATGTTTTTATGATGACTATGGTCGTGCTTCCGCAGGAAAAATTATCCGATAAATTATCCCGATAAAAAATATCCGATAAAAGTGCTGCAGAAATGGGTGTTTAACCTATTTTGATGTAATAAAATTATCCGATAATTATCCGATAATATTCTGATAATTATCCAATAATTGTCCTAAATTTGATAATTTTTTACCTTTGACATGGGGTCAACCTTGATCTTGCTTTTGTGACGATTTCACTGCAGTGCAACCAGCCATGCGAGGAAAAGGGAAATCACCAAAAAAATCACCGGAAATTAGTGGACTCACAATGCATTATGGTCTACACAGAGTTTGTGGAGTTGTATTTTTAAAAATGGATTTGTTTGGATGAAATTTTATCGGATAATCCGAAATTCCTATGGAAACACGGCCTTTGTGAGTGATAGCAAAAAGACATATATGTCATGTTTTTTGAGTCAAAGTTATAAATCTTGCCACACAGGTTCAGTATATTAATTTGATGCTGACTTGGCATAAAAGAGAACATATTTATGTCATAAAAAACTAAACTATGCACTATTATAAAACATGTAAAGCTCTTGATTTTACAATCCTTCAATCATCTTTTAGAACTACAGACGTGGTTTACCACAAAATTTACATATTTATATAATATTGAATGGCTTTCAGAACGATATCAAAAATATTGTATGATCAGTGGCAAAATATTGAACAAGTCAAAGACAGTTCAATATTTTGCCACAGTGAGTACAATATTTTTCAGTATCCCCAAAAATAGGAATATAGTATTATAATTATTATTCAATATAGCTTACATCTAAGTACCAATTTGTCAAGGTTTAGCCTAGGTCTAGCCTAGGCCTGTTGCCAACGACCAAGGCCTAGCTAGCCTACGTTTTCAAAATTAAAATCGCTTTCAAATATTTTTGAAAAACATTAACCTCAACTCTTGTAGTCTGAAAGGTCCACTAATCAACTTCAAGTAAGAAAGTATAATGCATACTCCAAGCAATGAGATACATGCCATCATGACAGGATTCAAAATTTCGACATAAATTATGTCATCATCAGGAATAAGGAAATAACTCTTGTAGGTTTCTTTATTACTTATAATTCTTCATAATCAATAGGTAGTTGTGTAGTTAAGCCTAGGTTAAGCCTAGCATGTTCACCATTTACAGCATAAAAACTCTTGCTTGGAGAAGTGATGTCAGCGGCTTATAAAATATGGATTATTATCAATAATATTGAACTGCGCGCGGTTGGATACTATATAATATAGAACCGGTAAAACTGCAGAATTGAATAATAATTATTGATATATTTCGTCTTGCAAAGCCCAAAATAATAAACTATGAAATATATGTTGCAGTATGGCAGAGCTCTGAAATGTAAAACATACACATAATATGGATGTTATAGATCTGTAATATGGATATGTTGATACTAAACAATTACCATACCACACTCTTGGTTATAAGCCCACTCCACAAACATAGTGGAATTCTTCATTCAAATGAGGCTGCCTCATAATAGAGTTTGTATGTCTTGTGCCTTCATGAAGTAAAGGTCAAGTACATAATTGTCAAGTGCATGACATAGTTGTAACTAAGCAATGAATCATGATAACTGTACTAATTGAAGTGCTAATATTGCACAAATATAAAAAAGTGACATAGGCTATGTTCAGACTCAACGATTAAGCGGAGTGTAACGTACACAGCGTACCATTATCTGTCTGAACTAGCCGGTGATTAGCGTAAGTCCCTAATCCAGAGCGTAACTTGTGCTTCCTGCAAACCCCGGTTTAGCGTATGCTATGGTGCTACGCCTCGTACACCTGAATGGTTTTGTCCTTGTGTTACACGTTGTCCAATCACAATTTACAATTGATCTTCATTGGCCTATCAATTATAGATCACTGGTCATAGAAAAACAAAATTGGCGGCAATTTTAAAATTGCTTATGATTTGCATTCGAACACCTTTGTCGTTACGCCACAGATTAGCTTGTGCCTTGCTTACACTAATCTCCGCTTAAGCCATGAATCTGGACATCGCCATAGTTGTGAAGAAGTGAATTATAATAGCTGTACTCAAAAGAGGTTCTATTATTGCACAAATATAAACTGCCACAGAAAACAGAATTTTATATTGCTATAAAAAGTAGTATAGAGGGTCAGAGAGCCAAGTGCTCAGGACCATAAACAAAGAAATACAAACTATATTTATACTTATTTAAATTAAAACTTAAGAGTAGAATGAAGGTATTAGCTTAACGTTTCCTAGAAAAATTTAATTTTATTAATTATATTGTGAAGTTAAATAATTTAATTTTATATAATTGTTTTAGAATTAAAAATTAATGATGTACATTTGATCGTAGCTGTGCAATGGATCGCATTTGAAAACTTGTTATTAAATTATTGCACAGCTTCCAGATAGGTGCAATTTGTTAATATATGCATTGTTTAATTTGTTGATAACTGGATGACCAAATATTGTAAATCACTAAAATGGAACACTTACCTTTTGAAAAATTAACTCTGGTATATTATGGTAGTGACAATCCTTTGAAAAAAATATCACCCTCTGACTAGGCATCTACCATGATAAATTACTAGGAAGAAGTACCTAATAAGGTAGTATATCTTTAGCATTAAGGTCAATAAGTAATTGCTTGTTTGTTATAATACCAGGTCTAATTAATCTGAAGGTTTAGTCTAAATAATGGCTGTATTTTTGTATGTTCTTATAGAGGACTGCTGACCATATCCTTGGTAGTATCCCTTGATATGGTAGTTTTTATAGGATTAACCCTGTTAACTTACTGTATCTACCTTGTTGCTACCATTATCCACCATGTTAACCATGTTATTTTTTTCAAAGGGAAGGTAGGTAATTAACAGGGTTAACCCTATCAAAGCTACCATACACCAGCCTTGCTCTCTATCTACCACATAAAAATATTAATATCATCACATTATAACCAAATAACTGAAATTCAGCTCCCCTCTCAAGGGAGGCGACCAAGGATATGGTCAGCAATGCCCTACAAGTACATAGGGAAAAAAACATTAATAGACTTTCAGACTAATTAGAACTGACATAACAATCAATTGCCTGTTGACCTTAAGTACCAATAACATCACCAAATATACTACCTAGTTACTAGGTAGTTCTCTGTGGTTCTAGGTAGATCGTCCAAGTAATTTAACATGGTAGACCCACCTAGTTGAAGGGTGTTATTTCTTTAAAACGTTAACAACATCCCTATTCTCTTGTTTTCTGAATTATGAATGTTTTTGCATAGTATGTGCAATTATTATTCTTCATATTTCAGTGATTCTAATTTTGTTTTTGAGCAAATTCTTCCTGTTTCATGAAGATAATATATTAATTTTCATTGCAATCATTTTGTTCGTGTTTTTTTTACTATTAAATATAAAATACATAAATTTTGTTTATCCTTTTGTTGTGTATCTGTTCAACTATAAACTATACATGATTATCAACCATCACCTATCCTCTGAACTATACACCACCCTCTATTTACCATACACTATCAACTATACACTATTACACCACCCTCCACTTACCATACACTACCAACTATACACTATTACACCACCCTTCACTTACCATACACTATCAACTGTACACTATTACACCACCCTCCACTTACCATACACTATCAACTGTACACTATTACACCACCATCTACTTACCATACACTATCAACTATACACTATTACACCACCCTCTACTTACCATACACTATCAACTATACACTATTACACCACCCTCTACTTACCATACACTATCAACTATACACTATTACACCACCCTCCATTTACCATACACTACCAACTATACACTATTACACCACCCTTCACTTACCATACACTATCAACTGTACACTATTACACCACCCTCCATTTACTATACACTATCAACTATACACCATTACACCACCCTCAACTTACTATATACTATTACACCACCCTCCACTTACCATACACTATCAACTACACACCATTACACCACCCTCTACTTACTATACACTATCAACTATACACTATTACACCACCATCTACTTACTATACACCATCAACTATACACTATTACACCACCCTCTACTTACCATACACAATCAACTATACACCATTACACCACCCTCTACTTACTATACACTATCAACTATACACTATTACACCACCATCTACTTACCATACACTATCAACTACGGTATACACTATTACACCATCCTCTACTTACCATACACTATCAACTATACACTATTACACCAACCTCTACTTACCATACACTATCAACTATACACTATTACACCACCCTATACTTACCATACATTATCAACTATACACTATTACACCACCCTATACTTACCATACATTATCAACTATACACTATTACACCACTCTCCTACTTACCATCTATCAACTATGCACTATTACACCATATACACTGGACATGGGACTAACTGGCAGTCAAGGAACTTTGAATTTAGGGCTTGGACTGGTGAACTTTTGATCGGGAGGTTTTGGGACTAGTAAACTATCACCAGTTAAATTTAGAACTGCAGAGTTTTGATCGGAATACTTTGACCCATTCTGGTAATGATGATTACCAAGAAGATGAATATTGTGAACTGTTTACACTTGGCTTGGGAATCGTGGATGTGGAAGATGTGAAATATGCAATTTATAAGCATGTATGCTTGGTCTCTATTTCCCAGGACTTCTGATGAAGGATCTGGGACTCAAGTTAACCATCCACTACCAACTACTCACTATACACTGGGAACAGTGGACGTGGAACATGCGAACATAGAACTGACCAACACAATTGGGACCAGTATACTTGAAACTATTGACTATACACCATATCAACTATACACTATATACAACTACTTGCCACACACTATGCACTATCAATTGCCATACACTTACCCTACTCTTTGCTATTACACTACTCTTTGCTATTAACTATCTACTCACCATACACAATCAATTATATATACACCATCTGCTATCTACTCTCCTTACAATGGTGTATAATTACCAGTGTATAGTGAGTAGTCAATATTGCATGGTGTATAGTTAACAGTGTATAGTGAGTGGTTGATATTGAATGGTGTATAGTTAATAGTGTATGGTGAGTAGTTAATATTGAATGGTGTATAG
>JAOTQE010086332.1:0-15157 GCA_025631205.1 Nesometra sesokonis
ACAACTGTCTGGAATTGATAACGTGACAGTAACGTTATCTTTGTAAACAAGTGCCTGGGATTGATAACATGACAGTAGGCATCATTACACTGAAGTTTCACCAATTGAAACAACAATTATCTGTAAGAATATTTGGAAAGCCTCCCCTCCCTTTGAAAAAAATAACTCTGTTAACATGGTAGATAATGGTAGCAACAAGGTTAATGGGTTAACCCTATAAAAACTACCATATCAATGGATACTACCAAGGATATGATCGGCAATGCTCTAAAAGTATACATAGGAAAATACAGCCATTATTTAAAATAAAGCTTAAGGTATTTAATAGCATCAACAGACTGGGTAATTATATACTAGTCTCTGTGGTTCTTGGTAGATCTCTTGAGTAATATTGTTTTAAGGGATGTGGTGGAAAGGTTTGTAATACTGAAATGTGCTTCAGCAGCATGTTTTGTTGTTTGACTATTTGGATTTTTTACAACTATTTTTTTTTCAAATTCACAGTTATCAATTCAGTTATCCTACATTTACTGTCATTTCTCATCATAAACTTGACTCATCCATTTATAAGTAGGTTATACAACAGTTAAAGTTTCCAATTATTGAAGCGAGTAATACTAAAATTAGCCAAATGGCTAGATATCCACCTATAGTCTAATAGCTTGTTTTAATGAACATTCTAAAATAATTTCTTTAGATTGCATTGGTTACCAGACCAGAGTTTTGATTAAATTTAGATCTTTTTAATCTTTAAATCCCTTTGAAAAAAATAACACCCTCCAACTAGGCTTAACATGGTAGATAATGGTAGTGACAAGGTAGATCTAAGTAGTTAACAGGGTTAACCCTATAAAAACTACCATTCACACATAACATTAACATTATCCTATTATGACCAGAACCCATACATTTCTCAATTAACATAAGGTCAGGTCCCCGCTCAAGAGAGACTACCAATGATATGCTGTCAGTAATATCCTAAAAGTGCATAGGAAAATACAGTCATTAATACTATTAATAATAGACCTTCAGACTAATTAAAACTGACATCACAACAATCACTTAATGACCTTAAAGTACCAATAACACTATTGTGCTGCTAGGTAGATCTTCCTAGTAATGTAACATGGTAGACCCACCTAGTTGGAGAGTGTTATTTTTTTCAAAGGGTTATTAGTATAAGCAAGTTGATATCAAAATAGATTTTTAATGATTTTTTTTAGTTATCTTCCAAGTGAAAATACATCTTTAAAAGTACATACCCCAAGTTGCCAGCCAGCTAATGGTATAACTCCTACAACACAGAGTGTAATGAGACCAATGATGATAGTTGCTAATGTCCCGATTACTACATTTATTGTTGTTATAATAAGAACAATTAGTGCAACCAGTAGACCAATAGCAATCCCTCTCAGAGCTGACTTTGCTAATTCCTAAAAGAAGAAGGTTCTTATTATTATACAATTTTACCATTCCAACATTAAAATTGATTGCCCCAGTCTTTCCTATAAAACTATTAGTATTTTGTTTCACATGATTCATTTTTTGAAATACTGTTAATGACTTTGCAATATTTATTTGTAATGTAAGTGAATACCATGTTGTCATTAATGTTAATTTTTATTATTTTTCAACAGTAAATTATAATCAATTGTTAAAATATATTTGAGTAATTAGAATGATTTTCATGTTATTTGTTCAAATAAGCTACGGAGTAAAATGACAAGAAAATGTAAAATATTTTTATATTAATTACATAATATATTTGTATTTAATTATATAATCAATATTTATTCTTAATTTTGAAGTGTTTTAATAAAAGTAAGATTTGAAAGGTGTCTTCAAATATTCAAATTCAATTATTTTATTTTTGAGAATGTAGTTATGCAACAGTTGCTAATTTTATAATTTGGAATTAGAATCCTGATACAAAACTAAACAATTTGTAATATGTGAGGTGTCGTGACAAAATGAGTTGTGTTGTACGCCAGGTCATTTTGAGATATTCACAAAAATAGACAGAAAGTCATAAATTAAAAAAAATGAGATTCATGTTGTTTTGTCAAGTTTAGTAATTAAATTTTATGATTACAAACTTACTGTTTATGTTTATTTACGGTAAACATGTTTTTGAACAGCATTTTGTAAAGGCTGTTTCTCAAAATCAATGGAAAAACATACAGGAAGTCAACAGTTGTCTATCTTTAAAGTCGATTTTCTCCAAAATTTGTTTTCATACACCAGTGTTTTAAAATTATTTTTCTCTGGTTATACTGAAGCTATGAACCTCATTTAAAAACCAATAAAAAGCTTATAATCACTTCTATCCAAATATGACAATAACTCAATTTTGTTTTTTTGTACAACATGACTCATTGTGTGGTGACACCTCACATTAGTACTCCAGTTGTTTATTTTGTCATCGTCATGACAATATTCAGTTCTGTCAAGGACTACTGTAGATGAAATTCTATAATATTAAATCCCAATGTGTGAAGAAGCGTGAATTGTATTTCACCATGAAAAAAGAAGTATGTGTACCATACTTCCAATACAAAATTGAGAATGTACTCCTAGAGAAGCTTAGGTTGCTTATTTAATTGACACAATATAAAAATTAGACTCTGAATTTAAGGACATATGTGTTGAATTTATTCTGTGTGGTACACTAAAGGAAAGATATGATGTGCTATCTGGTATTTCTATCCCACCTGATGCACAAGGAGCAAAAATGAATTATATGTCTTAAGAAAGACAATTTTCTATCTTATTTGAATCAACAAACCAGGAAACCATTACAGTGAGGTATAGTATTCACAAGGTGATCATTTTAACAGGAACACGGTTTAATAAGTATTAGGCGAAGTGGTTGTGGTTCACACTCCTAATCAAGATGCCAATAGTTCGAGGCTCATGCTTTGAAGTTGTTTTGTGTCCTTAAGAAAGGCACTTACACCGCATTTAGTATACCATACTGTACAATTGGTACTGAAAAATTACAGTACTGGGAAGTATGTAATGAGCTAGACTTGCCTCTAGTCTGTATGTTGATATTTTAATGGTTAAATAAACTGCGCCTCCATTGGATGAATTTTTATGTTTTGCCGTTAAACTCATCATCAGAAAGGTATGACAGTCCATCTGCTATGGAACGCATTTTGTGCTTTTTTATTGTCTTTTCACGAATTAAACCCGAATCACCGTCTTGAACAAAGACTAGTGATGACCGAGCGTCACATAGTATCATACTCATTCCCTAACAAAAATTGCGGATAAGCTACAGCTTTATATAAGCCCATATGGATCTCTCGAACTTCTAATACTTCCAAGCAATAGATGGATTAAGATAATGGTGCATAGGAACCGAATTAAATTGTACTGTTTGGTTGAAAATTCAGTGAAAAGAGTTCCATATGTTGTTGAAAAGGAATTTTGCACGAGTACGATATGTGGAAAGGCCTCTTGACATACCTCTTGTACTTTCATCCAGTGCCACATACCGTTATCTTCATCTGGAGTGCACTGAAAGCCGCCTTTTAGACCATCAGGCATCTTTGCTACCTGTGGATAAGAAGAAATTTGATAACAATGATTAAACATTACGATTAGGACAATAATAACGATGATTAAAATCACCATGATAGCATGAAACAAGAATTAAGTAATTCATTTTTTTATGAAACAAGTATTAAAATGTTGGTCATTTCGACGACTCCTATACACCCCCATTTGAATAACCCTTCCATAGGCCTATATAAAATTATCCTTCCATTCCATCAATGTGTTTAATCAGTATTCAGTGACACCTAATGCAAATTGATGAACAGTCGCATCTTTAGCATTTTCAGTCGGTTTCCTGACCCCATGTTTTTCAAATTAATTTTTTTAAGCCCTGTCACTAGCATTCAAATTACAATTTCATAAGCGACTTATTCACGGAGTACTATATTAGAATCTTGCGCGGTAAGATATTATCAGGGGCGAATTTAAGGGGGTGGGGCGGACCGACTCCTCCCCTTACTCTTCGGAAAGTAAAAATATTATTAAAACTGTCTATAAAACGAAATATTCAGCAATCGTCTGACAAGAATTGAAGCCTGTTTGCAGTGGTTATATATTCATGTTAGTGGACAATGTTATTATTACGATAAAATTTATAAAGAAATTAGTCTTGATTCTCCGTGAGCGTATTCGTTCCAAATTAATAAGATGGTAATGATATCAACAGATATTGCAGTTATTTCATTTCAATGTTAGAAGTATTAATTTCGTAGGGACTTTCCCAAAGCAATTTTTATCTCATATTCATTTAATTTATGTAATGAGCCATCATCCAATGGCTGTTATTGAAAAAAGAGTAGACAATAACAGCCTACCGATGGTGACGCTCGATTTTTAATTGACGGTCAGTGGAAAAATACCAAATATACCAGCGATAGGCTTTATTTGTCATGTATTTCCTGTCAAGCCTTCTTTTAATACATGATGCTTTTTAAATCATGTCTTATTATTATGAGACTCGGGGAGTGGTACTGCTAAGTTATTATTATTGTAAAATGTTTGTATTTTTGATTATGAAAATAATGTATTTTGAACAAGATGCTGTAATTGTCTGTGATCCAGTCGGATTAGAATCCTAAAAAATCGAAACTTTATTGAAAATTTTAGTCGGTTGATCAGTAATTTACTATGTTCCCTTTTACTGTGTCTTTAGTAAATCGACCTTTTAATTTCCGTATAGTGTCGTGCATTTCTTACAATCTATTTCATATAATTTGTATATATTTAGCCTTTAATAAAAATTTGTTTTTGGGTCGATCAAGACTTGAGCAACACAAAGTGAACTGTTAATTTACATTAGCATGGGTCTGTGGTGCTGAGGAACCAGTTACCCGTGTTACTGTTTTTACCAAAATTTACTGCCCTCCACCATCTAAAATCAAATCTGAGACAAAAACTGTCAAGACCACCCATTGCTCATGCACTGTTTAAAAAGGGCAGTTGGTCTAGTCTCAACAACCAAATTAATTCCCCTACGTTGATCTCATCAAGTCATCATTTTCGTAGATGAATAAAGATGAAAAAGACAGTTACCTCCGAAGTCATGAATTCCTCCCATCTATCAGCAATCGGGTTAACTTGAGCAGGGCCAACTGTACCAAATACAAGTGTTGTCTCCACCACAATGGCGGCATACGCAACACGCGTTCCACTTTTTTCTGGTTAAAAATATAAAGAAATAAATCGTCAGTGACACGAGGAGAAAAAAACACGTTACACGCGCGTGAAAGCCGCGTAAAGAAACGCGCGGATACAGTTGAGTACAGACTTTTTTTTGACAAAAAAATGTCGATGTCTATTGGTCATGATGACATGACATCAATACGTACAGTAGGGTAAGGTGGGGCAAAACGCCCAGTTGGGGTAAAACGCCCACTGATGAAAAATCGATAATGCACATATGCAATTTGATCATCGTCTAATATGCAACGTAAGCACACACCTCTTAGGAGACCCTGTATGCAATCTTGAACGCGTATGAACAAAAGTGGGAATATTGTCGACGTTTTATCATCCTGACCCCAATTTATGTAACATTGACCTATGACCTATATTTGTGTAAAATTCGTATTTATGAAAGTCACGTTTTGAAAGTGAATTATATTATAACACAATAATATACGTTTCCACCGTACACTGATTGTACTCGCTGCTGTAATATGCTTTCCATCAATACATCCATCTTTACTAGCTAGGCAATTGGGGTAAAACGCCCACCATGCTAGTAGGGAAAAACGCCTATGGTAGGCGTTTTACCCCTCTGTAGGCGTTTTGTCCCATGAGTATAAAATTGGTTTTATAACACAGTTTAATGTACGAAACTAATCCTATTTCATTAACCGACATGGATGATTTTGAAATTACAGAATTATGTAACTATAGCACGCCCATAACTGAGAAAAAAGTATTTACCATTATACAGGGGAGGACCTAGGATTCTGAATTAGGGGATGCTATGTTGGCGAAACATGTTTTGGCAATGAAAAAACAAAAACTTAAGCCTGTTTGTACTAATTTGTCCTGATTTGCATCTTGGGGTCTGTTTTGGCATGACTGTTGTAGGCCTATATTGTTGCTGTCAATTTTATGGGGCTGTGTCTTAATCCTTATGCCCTACCCTTAAATATTTAGGGTTTATGCCTGTTAAGTTCCCCACCCCTTAGATTCGCCCGTAACCATCCGTACATGGAACACTTACACTTGTCTGTACAAATCAATAATTAATATTAATTACTTGACTGAGTAAGTGGCTCATATATCGTAACACACATCAGCTATTATGGTCCAAGGGACTTAAACTTGACTTTCGGAATTCTTAAAAAGACAAGCAGACTTCCGAGAATAACAGGAAGTATAAAACTTATTTTCATTGTGGTCCACATACACTAACATAAGGCCTCACACATAATGATCTAAAACAATCACATAAAATGTATATTATACCACTCTTATTGAAAGCATGATGCTCTAGCCGACTGAGCTAATTATCGGCCAACGAGAAATATTATTACATTCTGTATTGTTGTTTTATATACCTTTATTTTGACGAGTTGTATTTGTTTTAATAATACATGTTCTTTCTTACCAGCACCAATATGCTTTATGTAATTTGTACTCGTTTCATTGGAGTAAATTCAGCTATTTTGACTGAGACTCTAATATTATAAGATTATAAGTAATAGCAAAACGTTTTCTATGTTTTAAAAAATATATATTGTATTAAAATGTGCACTATGAACAATCGTGTTGCAGAAGATTTTGTAAGGTGTTCTTAGATTTTTCCAGCGAGACAAGATACCATTTTAATGGGATTGGAAGTAAAATAAGCGTAATATTATATATTATGATAATATAGATATGTATATATATTTTAAATGTACATGGGATAAAACGCCCACCCATGGGGTAAAACGCCTACATATGGGCGTTTTACCCCGACCGTGGGGCAAAACGCCCCCAAAATGAAATTTTGTTTTTTCATTCTTATATACAATTGGCAATACATATCAATCAAATGGATAGATGGTTAAATAGACCAATGTCGTGCCAACATATATTCCTTGTCTCTGTTCTGTTTACTGTTTTCAAAATGAAACTATGACACTTTTTGCTTAAGGTGGGCGTTTTTCCCCACCTTACCCTACACCATTACTATATATGTGTAGGTTAAGTTTAAATAAAATTTGATAGTCTGTTGAGCTTTAGTTTTCTTCGCACGTTAGCAAATCAACTCCGAATAAGGGGCGTTTACAAGCAGAATTGAATGTTTTCATCACAAGGAAACAGTTAGGCAACTAGACTTAGCCGAGCGGCTAGGGACTCGCCTCATCGGCTGGTTTGGTGTAAATTAATATTTTTTTTTAAGATTTGAATCTCTGATTATTAGTAATATGTAAGGTCATAAATTGATTTACATACCAGACATGGTCTACTAAATTTCAACTCTAACCCGACATACTTTTGAAATATAATTATATTTGATACCTACAAATATATTAATACAAATACAAGATCAATATTACCATGGGGTTGTTTAATCATTCGTTAACAATCTTTAATAAATGTCGCATTATTAACATTTTATTTTGTTTACATATGCCTATTACTCGTGGTTTAAAGCAGTTACTCCTTCAGAGATACTAAGACAAATATCTTGGAAACATTGAATATGGGCACTTACCATTTTCTCAGGATGACTAACCTAAGAAAGTATGGGTTTCAAGACACATTATTATTGTTCAGTTCCTTTATATTATTAATATTAACTTTGAAAGACAGAAGTTCGAATAATAATTATCTCAAAGATAAATCGGAAAGACTGTTTTTTAAGAAATTTATCAGAAATTTTGTCTTTTATTTCTGAAAGACAACACTCCAAGATAATTTTGGAAAAAATCGAATTCAATTCAAAACATCCTGATCCCAAAGACCGCTTATGAATATAAAATAGAGTAGCATAAAACACGTTCATTTTCCATTTTGATGACGTCATCGTATCGTAAATGTTAATTAAATAAATATCGCTCTTGTCCATTTTAAAATTACATGAAAACTTCAATCATACCGTAAGCTTAAGTTGGTTTATAGCTATAGCTCCTCGTGTACTTGTCTGCGTCACTTTTAATTATTTTGATTTCATGAAATTAGTTTGCATAAACCGCGGATCAGCTAACTCGTCAAAGTCACGAGTTCAATTCTAGTTATTCTTTTTTCATAACTTTCAGTTTTACTATTATACAAAAAAATTAAATATATGTATATACCGGCAGATGGATTATGGAATAACGAAACCTATTTTGTCCATATACAGTTTCAATGATATTTTTTTTAAATACAGTATGCATAATAACGAGTAAATATTCATACTACAAAAATTAGACGTATTTAAAAGAACATATGATTAAACTTTATCTGATTATTTAGACAACGACTATACGAAACCAATGAAAAAACGTAGACACATGGAAAAGTGAGTGTTAAATACAAAAAAGAAAAAATATATTAGATTAATTTGAGGCATAATTTGTAACTACATGTTATTGTGGGATTATGCAATATTGAAGATAAATAAAAGTGGTGGTAAACCCATGGAGTTAAATACTATTTAACTATATGGGTAAACAACAAACTACAAAAAAAAAGAGAGAGAAAATAGAGTAACCTCGATAACGTAGCAGAAGAATTGTGGGGCGCTTTAGTATTTATTTTAATGGTAATTATTTGTGTCAATGAAATCAGTGAATACTGGAGTGAGGAACGACATGGAAAGAAGGCTCGCAACATTTTTAAAACAACATATGCGGAAAACAACTGATAAGTGCAGTAGGCCTATGTTGCATTTGGTTGCTAGTTTTTGGTCTAAATCCCATGGATTAGGCCGTAAGGAACATTGACAACGGAAGTCAAACACGTTTACTGAGGTCATACTCACCTATATACGACGAGTTCTGCGACAGTTCAAATGTTTCATCCTCCACTACCTCTCCTATGTACTCCTTGTAGTCATAGAACTGGTCTCCAGGAGACTGCACGTGTCCACTCGTCAGCCAGTAGGCTAAGCCAACTTCGAAGAAGTTCATAAAATTGGCGGGAACACGTGACATATTGTAGATGTTGCTGTTGTTTCTCATAAACCCCTGTATTTCGATATCTGTTAATGGAAACGATAGCTCTCCACTGTTCTGTAATGAATTGAGGTTTCATTTAAAATATATGAATTAATGTTTGTATGTCACTTTACTTTATTTGTTTAGTTTAAACCATCACCCTAAAGTTAAATTCAGCATAGTATTAGGTCTATAGAAAATTAGAAGTTTTAACAGCTTGTTTAGCACGATAATTAAAAGAGAAATACGCATGTAGCTATGGGATTCTCAGTCTAACCATGGAGTGGTCTGACAAAAGCTATTGATGGAATTATGGGATTAAAATATAGTGCTATGACTTTCACCTTGATCAAGAACCACGCTCGAGTTTGAGGCCCTTAAATGTCCGATTAAAATAAAACGTGTTAAAATTATTTACAAACTATCAGAGATAATTTTCATTCAAAACTGTTGATTAGCAATAACTTTTGGTGGTACTGTATATGAATATACCCTTTAACATGGGAAATTGATGCATTCTAGGTCTAAAATTATGTAGCAAATGTCCACTTTTGTAGCATTTTGCTGTGCATATACTGGCGAAAATGTTTCCAGTCTAACATAAACACTATTGGGGAAATCGTATGTGGGTCAGATCAAGAACCACGCTCCAGTTTGAGGCCCTTAAATGTCCGATTAAAATAAAATGTGTTAAAATTATTTACAAACTATCAGAAAGAATTTTCATTCAAAACTGTTGATTAGCAATAACTTTTGGTGGTACTGTATATGAATATACCCTTTAACATGGGGTATTGATGCATTCTAGGTCTAAAATTATGTAGCAGATGTTCACTTTTGTAGCATTTTGCTGTGCATATACTGGCGAAAATGTTTCTAGTCTAACATAAACACTATTGGGGAAATCGTATTTGGGTCTAAAACTCTACTGGAGATCTGTCAAATTTCAAACCAAAACATCTTCGATCGATTCGGTGTTTTGGAAAGTTCCGTTTAGTCGAGAAAGTCACTTCAAACGATCTTTAGTTTTGACACAGTTTAAGATGATGGTTGAGCACTAGCTCATTGAGATACGATTGTTTTTTTTAACCTAAAAGAACTGAAAACATTATTTTATCTATTTATTATTGCATAGAAGTATCTTTCCCAATTCCTTAGATTAGATTGGATTTTAAGGCACAGCGTTATGTAAATGTAATCATTCTGTGTCACAACGATTATTGTGAACTCATATTTCGCGCCCTTTTATTTTCGCGATTTTATAAAATCTTATCGATCATTGTTTTGTTTGTTACAACAAACCAATGGTAGATCATTGAAATACATTCGTCGTCACCGATTTATGTTCTCATTAAAACAATGAGAAATGTATTTTGGTGTCTACAGTACTAAAATGTTGGTTGTGTCCATCCATATTAATGATAACATGATTGTAAATACCAGACCCGTACGTTGGGAGTTTTTTTTTTTTTTTTGGGGGGGGGGGGGTGCGGTCCCACCCCACTCCTTTTGGGGTCCACCTAAACTTGGACGTTTTTAGCTTACGAAAACAACGTGAAGATTACCACATTTAATTTTCTTGGCGTTTTGTCTTAATTTCGCAAACATTTATTGATGCCGAAAATAAAAGTATAAGATATATGACACTACATCCATAATTATATTAAATTACTAGAGACAAGGCCGCTACATTGTTCAGCAGAATTAGGAGTCCGTTTTACTCAAGATTATCGGCTATTACAGAATCTAATTTTCCGCGTAGTCTCATCCACGAAGCATTATTAAATGGAGTTACCTAGCAAAGGGTACTTAATCAAATTACAATTAATGGTAGTTGTTGTATAACCATGAAAGAGATTTACCTCGTAATACATCTTCATAGCTTGCATGAAGCAATGGACGCTTAGCTGTCCCGTTATGCTGTCTGTCTTGATAGCTAAATCCTTCACCATAGTACTGTCAAAGTTTTGTATCTTTTCACAAAATTCCTGAAAGTGTATATACAACTGATGATTATAGAAACATTTTACATTACCAAAACAATTGAAAACAAACAAAACAAAACAAAAACAAACAAATAACAGCCATTTTTCTGGAACTTACAATGAGCATCTTGGAGGGGAGACATTGAATGTTTTTGTCAGGTTCCCCAATCTGGGGTTCCAGAGGCAACCCTGCATCTGGGGTTATTTAATGAATCGGGGGAACTCCCTTTTTAGCAACCCCGACCCTATATTGAAAAGCATCTCGGTCCTCCAATTACGTGAAATTAATTGAAAATAATATTTTTTTTTCTGAACATCCATTGATGTCTCATTCTATATATTTTTTTCATAACCCATCATGAAGGAGCTAAGGCTAGTGTTTTCATGTTACCAAATCATGCGTCAATTGTGTTATTGTGACGCAATGAAGCTGTGTGCGTATGAAGGTGCCATTTTGTAAAAGATTTTGATCTCAGTACCAACTGATCTGGGTGTGGTTTTATCTTTACATTCAAATGCTCACACAGCCATGTCTTTGTTGCGTTAAATTGCGACACTTTTAAAGACATTTACGTATATATAAAATAGAAGCATATCATTTCCGAACGCCTAAAAGTGCCATATCCTACAATGTTTGCACCTCGGCCTAAAAATCTTAGAGCTGTGATTGATGTTTTGTTTTGTGCAAATTAGACGTTTCCGAGCATCTAGAAGTGCAAGATTTTACAGTGATCGTATCTCATGGCGTGGTCACTTGAGATTGGTTATGCTACACCCGCCTCCCCTAAACATTTCTGGATCCGCTCTTGCCCAACGAATTCCCTCACTTCACTCAATCCTGGTTACGGGCTTGAGAAGTGCCACATTAAAAGTGGGGAGCTATCAGAAACCAAATTGAAACCAATAAAGATTTTTTTTTTTTGGATATACAAAATAAATTTAGCAAAGATACTATTTTTTATGATAGACGGAGTGTCGTATAATTGTGAGTATGTCGATATTACTACATGTTTAATGCTTTAGAACACTGACAAAACGCAATCGATTATATTGGTCGATGATATTAATTATAGGTAAATTACAGTATTAAAGACATCAAAAGTCCAATTATATTTGAAAAATGGCTGTGAAATTTAGTATTAAAATAAATGTATGCATATTTTCAAAAGGAAAAGCATTCTAGGGTTTGGATATTTTCAATGCATCTGAGACTACTATAGAGAGTGCATGTACGTCAAGGATAGCCCATCAAATCCAAAGAATTGTTTCCTGGTCGTTCTAGTGGTGATTGGGGTATCATATTCTAACATTTTCGTACCTCGGCCTAAACATTATGGAGCTCAGGTGGGTGTGGTGTGTTGTGCAAGTTAAACGTTTCCGGGCATCTAGACGTGCAATATTCTACAGTGTTCGTACCTCAACCCCGATCATGGCATTGTCACTTGAGATTGGTTATAAGCTACGCCCGCTTCTTCTAAACATTTCTAGATCCGCTCTTGCCCAACGAATCCCCTAACTTCACTCAATCATCGTTACGGGCTTGAGAGTTGCCAATTTAAAAGTGGTGAACTAACCAAACCAAAATTCAACCGAATAAAAATGGCTCTATGTGCCATCTCCGGAACATAGAGCAGCTTTCATATTCTTGTTCGGACTTTTTTGTTCTCGTTCAAAATAAGGATTCAAGTAAAATTGTGAAAAGTTGAAAATCTCATTAAATGTATGTGTATGTGTGTTATTTTCGAAAGATGCCATTTCCCAGTGTTCGATTTGAACTACCAAACTTCACCTCTTTTCCTTTCCAGTATCCAGATCCAAAGATGTGTAGCACAACTTCAAAATCAAGACAGATTGACCCAGAAAGCGAAACTTTTTGATGGACTCTGATGTATCTTTTAGTATGTTAAATAACGCAAATGTTTCGAGGGCTTTCGACCCCTGGACCCCAAGATACCCTCTAGACCCAGCCTAAGTTTCTGGCTTCGCTCGTACGTCTGACCTCTCTTCCATTCCATCCTGACTGTGTCCCTGTTTTAACTTAGATTAGGCACCTAACAACTAATCCCCTCCTGCATATTTCACAACCTTTACTTCTTCTAGCTAGCAGGTTTGTACACGAGGTACGTTCCCAAACGATCCTGTAAAGAAACGAGCGGTACTGCGTCTGGACCTATTCAATCATAGAAGCGCTGATGAAAAAAGTCTATCCTATGGGTGGGGTGGAATCGTCCCGGGACCAGACTTCGATTTGAGTTGTAGGGGGTTATAGTAAGAAAGATGTTAATGATAGTTTATACAATGTACATCAAGGTGATAATATGCACTGTAATTACTTTTGACGTTACGTTTACGTTTGAAAATATGCTTTAAAAGGATATTAAATTTGTTAGTAACTATTTAATCTTAAAATAAAAAAAAATTATAGATAGAAATAAGCAAAGAAAAGATATATGGAACGGCAATCCAAAATACACAGTGGTTAATAATCATTGTAAAATAATTATGCCAAAATTATGGCGTTTATCATCAGGGGTCAAGACGCCTGCCTGTCACGTTTCAAATTCAGTACTGAACTAGATAATGGAATTGACGATGATTATTATAATGATAGTAATTACCTTGATGAGATTTTCGACGGTTTTCTTTCTTTTGTGATGGTTTAGAAAAAAAATAAATTTGTTTGTGTACAAAATAAATTTAGCAGGGATAGTAATTTTATGGTGGACGGAGTATCGTATAACTATGAATATGTCGATATTACTACATTTTTAATGTTATTAGAACACTGACAAAACGCAATCGATTATATTGGTCGATGATATTAATTATATAGACCAGGTAGATTACAGTATTAAAAACATCAAAAGTCAAATTATTCTTGTAATATGGCTGTGTAATGTATTATTAAAATAAAAGCATGCATATTTTCAAGAGGGAAAGTATTCTAGGGATCGAATATTTAAGTTCATGTACGTCAAGAATAACTCATCAAATCCAATGAATTATGTTTTTTCTATTGGTAAACTGGGAAACAATCCCCTTATATTTTTTTCGAATAGTGTATTACGCGTTATTTAGGGTGTATGAAACCATAACCAAGTTGCAGATGGGACCAATGGCTTAAACTGCCGAAACCGAAACACGCCATATTAGTGGCGGATTCAAATCAGGGACCAGTGCCAACTCCACGGTGTAGGACAAATTATGCAAATTATTATGCCATTAAAGTTCGGTGCTCTTTCAACAAACACGAACATATTTTTTTTTTTTTTCAAAAGTCTAGAGATTTTGAATTTTGGATAGTGATGATCCATTTTGAACCATTTGCATGGCATGAATTAACCAGTTTATCATAAATTACAGTAGGCCTACCAGGACAGTTTTACTAGATTGCATTTGTCATATGGAACAGCTGTCAATCACAATCGTCATCTTTCAAGTAGCCCAGAAGTGCCGAACCCCCCAATTAAGATTCTAAAGGCCTACTGGATAGCGATAACCCTCTGGATCCAATATGAAAATTAATATAGGTCAATCACCAGACATTTTTGATGGCTTCCAAACTGGACTCAAAACAAAAATGGTAATCTGATCAAACTTTTATGCCGGTCACTCACTGCGTCATGCGATGGTCGTACGACGACGATCACATGACTAAACCGTCGCTCCCTGTGTGTGTGGTTGCCAGGCGGGTTGACGGTCGTCTACTCGTTGGTCGACGGTTTTCAGTAATTCAACAGGAAAAACCGTCGACCAACGAGTAGAAAGACTTCCATCGCGTCTAACAACCACACACTTAGGGAGCGACGGTTTAGTCGCCCGACGCACTGAGTGCCCAGCTTAACCGATTGACCACCATAAGCGCCTTAAGGCGTCCTAATTAACGATTTTAAACGAATTAATTAAAAAATATGTCCATTTTCGACATGCGTAATTTAGTGTGAGTTTAAGTTTATTAATCAATCTAGGGAAAAATTAATATTTCGTAGTGCAAATTATTTAAAA
>JAOTQE010086343.1:0-15156 GCA_025631205.1 Nesometra sesokonis
GCACCGCCGATTAATTTGTCTAAATCCTCGTCTCTCATCAAAACAAACCCCGTCCCCGCCATGTTTGTTTACCGACCATGTCAGAGGTTACATAGATAATACACATGATAGCGCTAGAGCTAGTGCAGCACAAAATTAATACAGTACAGCTGAGTGTGGCGCGGTCATTGTCGCATATCATGCACGTTACAATATGCGAGCGTTTTCACGTCTCGGCCAGTGTGCAATGGAGCAAAACGTATGGATCCAAAATTGCACGGTAAATGGATACAAAATTGCATGGTTCATGACGTCACCATGAAATGGGCCAAATGATTGATAATGATCGACCAATCAGATTGCAGGAATCTATGTAGGTGTCATATAACGGTTGTTATAATATTTTACTCACCTTGGTAAATAAAAAAGGCAACCCTAACAACAGAGGGTGCAGTTAGTATTGTTTACATCTCTTGGCTTGTTACCATATAACAAAATATCAGAGTTTTTGTTTTGTTCATGCAATATGATCTGAGTAAGACAAAAGAGAATTCTGAGGTGTTTTTTATTTTATTTTTGTATAATCATTACCAGCACTCTCAACAACATATATTTTACGTGTTAACAAAATCATCAGTTCTTCATTTATTATTCGTCGCAGTACTCATTTTTAGCTCTGATGTTGAGATCTATAAGCACCCATCTGATCAATCAATTAATTGGAATAAGTTTTTGACAGGCAGGCAGTTTTTTCTAGGTTAGAGCTGTCAGTTAAAATTGCGCACATCTCAACCAATGAAATTCACTTCTTACATTTTTGTGTACATATCAACCAATAAAATTCACTACTTACATTTTTAGCTCACACTAATGAAGTTCATTTCTTATATTTTCCTAATTACAGTGGGAAAACCACTCAAAGAGTTTAAAATTAGAGGAACAAATGTTAGGAGGGATAAATGAGAAGATACAAGGCAAGGTGATGAGTAACACAGGTACATGGATTGACTGGCAATACTTACTGGACTCAGCTGCACTCCTTACAAAAGTAAGCCTACAATTTTTTTTCCAAAACACTGCAATACTGTAAAACATGGATTAAAAGCCCTATGGACTTCTTTTTGAGAAAGGGGTTTATTTTCTTGATTGATTAATGTATAAACAAGAAATATTTCAAGAAAGTGCCACACAAAAACTTCTTCCTATTTTAACATTTAAATTTCTTTAACCTATAACTTGATATATCAAATTCCTCTGAATTATTTTATCCTCAGCAGCAGCATTATAATTGTCTCGAATTGTTAAAGGCGCACATGTTCAGTGTGCTCGTAAGAGACCATTAAGCATCACATGACATCATTAATTTACTGAACAAGTACATTCATTTTGTCACGCATGCTTGGTATATTTTTTATGCGAATTAATCAGATTTTCCAGATGTTTCATGGTGATTTTTCTCGATTCCCTTGCTTTCGTAGTATATGCTAACCGCTCCTACGGTTTATAAAATTAGCGCTGCCACTATAAACAGTGTTTTTTTGAAAAATCAACAGATTATCAGTTTGCATCAAATTGTCCAGTAATATCGATTCTTGTTCATTTAAATAAAGGTAAAAATGTATTAATGAAAAAATTTAATAAATCAATTTTGTTATTAACATAGGAGTAGACCAAAAATTGGCCCAATATGTTGACATTTAAGGCTGATATTTTGTATAAAATTATTTACAATAAATGGTTATTTACATAAATGGAATTGATGAAAGACAACATGATATAAAATTACATTATATTTTTCACTATTTAACCAGGAAATATATCTAAAAAATGATCTTTTCCTGTTAATAAAAAAGGACATATCTGCCATATAATTTTTTTTCCTTTTTATTTATGCATGTATTATTAAACCTTGAAATTCATATAATTTGAGACAATAATTGTACTTAATTTTGTAGTGTCGCTATACCTTACAATATACCTACCCATACGCCTACTACTTGGACTCAGGCCCAATGAAAGACCTGTTTGAGTATCAACAAGCTCAGTTGGAAGCTGAGATTGAGAACCTAGCATGGAAGGTTGAAAGAGTTGAGACAACAGATCGAGGGGTAAGTATTAGCAATTATTATTCAATTATGCCGTTTTGACGAGTTCAATATAATATAATATTGAACCGTGCATGATTAATATCCACTACTCCTAAGCCACTGTCACCTGATTTCACCAAACGACAATTGTTTATCTGGGAAACCCGATGTGCATTCGGGATGGGACAGTGTTGTGACCTGCTTGATGGCAACCACACAAGTCAAAGTTAGTCGCTGTTTTTCACAGATTACTTAAGTTGATTATAAAGAAAGAATAC
The DNA here is from genome assembly GCA_025631205.1 of Nesometra sesokonis. NCBI lineage: Eukaryota > Metazoa > Echinodermata > Crinoidea > Comatulida > Antedonidae > Nesometra > Nesometra sesokonis. The sequence goes on from JAOTQE010086343.1 coordinate 2,345, forward strand.
AGTTGATTATAAAGATAGAACGAATACTGTAAAGCCCTTAATTTTCGCGAATTTCACGATGACACGATGATCGCGAAAATTAAGGGCTCGCAAAAATCGTGAAAATCTCAAAGATTTTTATTTTTCAAAAATGATTGACAAAACATGTGATAATGACAATGTATAGTTTACAATAAATAATCCGCTTGTTTCTTTTTGTTTAGTTTACAATTATTCACAAATCACATAAATAAATAGGCCTACTACAACAAAACAGTAAAAATATGGGCCTCGGCCTTTTGCATTGTCGTAAGATCGTGGAATTCGTTGTGCGAAATCGGCCTACCGAGACATGCTTGGTGAGCCTAGCAACTCCATCGAATGTAGGCTAGGCTTTGGTTCATGATCGCGACCCGCCACTAGATAATCAAAGAGGTAGGTGTATCGGGGCCTAACGCTGTCATTATCAATGGACAGGTACTATTAATTTTCAAAACTAACATCATTATCATCGACCCAAAACAACTTTATGAATAAAAGTGATTGTATTAAACATAGTAATAAGCTTAAGGTCAGAATCGCAAAAATAATAATTGTTCAAAACGTTCCATCGCGAAAATAAAAGGTCGTGAAATGTTTCAAATCGTGAAAATTTAGGGCCGCGAAAATTTAAGGCTTTACTGTACTCATAAAGCTACAAGAATTGCTGTTAATGTTTTTCATGAATATCCGTGTAAAGGAAGGACATGGATTTTAAGTTTGGAATCCATAGGCCAGGATGAAAAGGAGACTAGGCAGAACAGAGGCATAGCCCTAGTCTAGGCCAATACTGACAAATCTGAACTTGACTGCAAGTAAACTAATTAAATAATAATTATAATATTGAATGCCTACTTTCTGGAGATACCAAAAAATATTGTACTTACTGTGGCAAAATATTGAACTCATCTTTGACTCATTCAATATTTTGCCACAGCTCATACAATATTTTTTGGTATCACCTGAAAGGCATTCAATTCTATATAAATTATCATAAAGTTAATTCTCTCAAAGCTTACACTGTACCTCCCAAAACAAGTTTCATGCTAAACTAAAAGGATTTTTTTTTCAAATGTTGATAACTTGGTCAAATAATGCTCCAGGTAGTAACATATTTTTGAATTACAAAAATGCTTTATTATTTATGTTATTCATTTCAATGCAATACTATTTTATTCACTATGGATGCCAATTATCGACAGTAACAGAGCAATAAACATTAGATATATAAAATACACAATTTGATCAAAATATGGCGTATTTACATTTGGATTACACGTTTTATATTGAGGGGAGGATAGAAATAACGTTAACATTTAAATTGTAAGGAGTGAGTGAATGAAGAAAGTAGGAAATCTTTGCATGAAAGCGGAGATGAGCTCAATGTTGCTCATTGTGAAGGGACATGGCCATTGGTCTGTTGGAAGAAAGGTTTATGAGGGTAATAATGACAAAACAAATGTAAAAGTATTTACATTTGGATTACTTATTTTATATTGAGGGGAGGATAGAAATAAGGTTAACATTTAAATTTTAAGGAGTGAGTGAATGAAGAAAGAGGGAAGTTTTTGCATGAAAGTGGAGATGAGCTGAATGTTGGTCATTGTAAAGGGAAATAGCCATTGGTCTAATAGTTGGAAGAAAGGATTAAGAGGGTAATAATGGAATTGGACAACTACACAAAAATATAATGAGAAAATATTGTCTTTTTTTCAAATGGAATAATGTTAAATTATTGCTGTTTTATTTTGTAGGATCTAGAAAATCAAATGGATGTTGCTGAGAAACGTCGTTTAACACTTCTCCAGCGATTTTTTTTATAACGTGAAGGTAACTCACAAACAACTCAATATAAACTTGGTGCAAGTATTGTTAAATATCTTTTTAGTGTTTCAGTAGAATAGAGATACAATAGAATAAACTGGATATTAGATGTGATGATGGTAGGCAATTGTGATTGTTTCAGTTATGCCTTTTATTTTTAACCCTCTCTAATTCTACTGCATTTCAGTTGTGACATGTTCTGACTTAACCAATAACATTATTTTTTAGGAATTCAATTTTTTGATATTACATCCATATTTATTGTTGCATAATGTATATTTTTTTACATGTATAATAAACAACTATATAAAAAAGTACAAACTTAACATATTTTTGTAGGCTGAGAAAGCGGGAGGTGGAGGTAGAGTTATGTTATAATGGTACAACACAATTTCAATTATGATCAATTTAATTCATACAATAAGTGGCTATCAAAAACACTCATGATTTCAAGTAAATACTAATAAATATAATAACATGTTAACAGTATAATTTATTTTATTTATTTATTTTTTTTTTATTATTTATTTACTTATGTTTTGATTCATATCACAAAAATCGTCAGCACTTCATGTTAACACAACTGAAATGCATTAGTTTTGGAGAGTGGCCGCAACAAAGGTGTGACCAAAACGATAGATGCCAGGCAATGGGAGTAACTAAGTGTATTCTAAGTCTTTAGAACACAAAAACCAGTTATAAGTTTTAATTTATTTTTAATTGGGCCAATTTTCCGATTTTGATAAATCTGCTGGCTCATAAAGATTGTACAGAATTTAACAGAGGGCCCATTTCTTTTTACATAAATATAAATAAACTTATAAACAAGTTACTTGCCAGTATTCATATTTTTATTTATTGAAAAAAATGTTCTGGCCAATCGATGGGTGAGTTAACCTTAGCTTGATAAGTTTCCATTGATGATGCTGTGGAATGTAGACATCTCAAGTGTTGGGGATTTCTCAGCCAGCGCCATACTCAAATTTGTTTTGTGTGCAGGTCTCGCTTGGCTGTCTAAATGCTACCGGGCTATACAAATCAGACCCAAAATTAACAAAATATTTTGGGTTTTTATGGTAGATTTTGGACCCGGCAAATCTACCTTAATAAGGGGCCGTGCGCCTGGCTCATTAATATCATGCTGGGTAAATTTAACGAACTTGTATGAATTAAAGTTATAGTAAAAGTGCAACCGTTAATCCTTATACTTCCTAAGCCACGAGAATTTAATTTAAATTTAATTACTACAACTAAATCACATTTTATTATTTGAAATTTATTAGGGGGTCAAACAGACCTTGTGACCCTCAAAATTTCACCAAGGGGGGGTCACATGACCCCTCTGGATCCGCCACAGTAGGTTATATTAAGTTCTATTTAAAGCACTAATAACTCAGTGTTGGATTTTTCTTCAGTACCATGTGACTCCTTTTTTGGTGAGACTTCACACCTCTAAAACATAAAACATTGACCAAGTTTATGATTTATTGTTAGGCACGATACCTGTAAATTTTTGCCACATGAAAATGATCTAGCAAGCACCTATCATCATTAAATTATTAACACAGGGTTAAATTTGAAAAATTTCAAATTACTTTATTTGCTTTCATTTGTAGGGGCGGATCCAGGATCCTCCGAAAGGGGGGGGGGGGCACTTCCCGTTTTATTAAAAATTGGTGCAAAAAATGTATTTTTTTGTTTCAAAAAGGGGAGGGGGCCCGGGTCCGTTGGGCCCCCCTTGGATCCGCGCCTGATTTGTATTCATTTGTGGGCATTAACTTCAGGAAATTACCCCTTTTCCTGTGAATTATTTGTTCATGGTTTTATAACATTGCATTACTTTAACATTTGATAGGAATAAAAGCAGGTTTTAGATATTACTTATGTGTTTTCAAAATCATTAACAGTTTACGGCTGTCCTTATGACCGGTAGCACAACTAATAAAATGTATAGTTTCTGTGGATACTTATTCAGTTTAGAATGTAGTTTAATGGATTTTGTTTAACATTAAATTTTTTGAATGGTCTAGTGTGTTTAAGAAGACTCATTAATTGTTATGATATTTTTCTTAACTCTAAACAAAAGTAAAAAAACAATTTTACTTTTAATTTTTACTATTTGTTTGCTTTTAAATCTGCAATAATAATGCTAAAATAAAAATATTTCGTGTCCGCCCTATTGTGTAATACGCCTATGCACTGTTGAAGTATCAAATGGATTTTTATTATTGTGTTTTGTGGCAGCCCTATGTTTATTTATTGTGTTTTTTAGGAAAATCTGCTAAAGGAATGTGGAATAAAAAGTAAAATAACATATAATTTTTCAAATTATTTATGTTGGAGGGTACGCTAACAGGGCAAAAAGGAAATTATATATTTATTTCAAATCCTGATTTTCAATGTCAAAGTGTTCGCAAAACAAGGCATAAAAAAGGCTCACTTAAAAGTTACAACAGAAAGAATTTTATGGAGATTATTAAACAAATAGTAGTAGTAGTTGTAATTCATAAGGCTATGATCATATACATACTGTATTAAGAAGGATATTAAATTAGAGTTGTCACTGAAACCATCAATATAACCATACAATATTATTGGTGAACATTCAAAAAATGTACTCTTTATGTATACAATTTTAAATGCAATTTACCTTCATACAGTACTGTTCTTATAATCAAGTAATTGTTGTGGTAGAGTTAGTAGATGGTTTGAATATTTTAGTGCATGGCATATTTCATATAGAACACCTTGCATTTATGTAGATTATTTTGCAAGTGTAGGGCATATATGGTAAAGACATGTCCATGTATATGAAAGTTTTTTGTCAAAGAACATTTGATAGTCTGGACTTAGCTATATAGAAAAAAAAACATTGATAGAAATTAGAAAAAACACCTCAATTCACGCAATAATGATCATGTAGAAAGAACATATAGAAAATAAAATTGTATTTGTCTTGCATAACACATTTTGTTGTAAGCACTGTTAATATAATACAGCATAATTAAGGAGATTTCAAGAATAGTCTAGACCTTATTTGGTCAAATACAAATTTGTATTGACATTTCAGTATTCAGTATATCCCCTAATATAATGTCATCCATAGGCATTTTCATTACAAGGCCAATGAAACTCCCAATAAAGTCATGTATTACCTACTGGTGCTAAACCTACCCTGGAATTTATCATTCGTTGTTTCAAATTGTATGTGTCAAATGCTATACTTCATTCCCAGGGGCGAATCCAAGATTGTGATTTGGGGGGGGGGGGGACTTAAATCCCGATTTTGGTTTTTGACTTGCAAAGCAAAGCAAACAAAAAAACACCTTGCCAATAAGAAATAACAGGGCTGTCTCTGCCTCTTTGGTGTATCTATACAGCAAAAAATGGGTCAATTTTAGGGTGGGGAGCTTAAGCCTGTTAAGCCCCCCCCCCTTCTTAAATCCCCATCTGATTAACTATTCATTTATCATGACGAGGTCATCCCACTTTGTAATTTGACCTTAATACGTTCATTACAAATACATTAAATAGAAAAGCAAAATGTTAACTTAAAAAGGAACGAGGTTTCGATTTCTTTGACATTAATTTTCAGCAAACTTCCTAGAGGGAGTATCTGACGTTATTATTACAATTTAAGAGAACTACAAGTTGTATTTTTTTCTAAAGAAAATGTTTTTTTTTCGTTTCAAAGGTAAAATGTACCGGCCATTCTATCGTATTCAAATAAACGAAATGCAACAATTTAAAATTGCTTGTCTTTTGTTTGATATGTGGCTAATTGAACATTTTTTGAAGATCTAATGTAACAACATACTGTATATACCTAAGTTGGGAGATCCGTCTATTACGATTTTTAATTAGCAAGTCTTGACGTCATGTAATTTCAAAAGGTCATCCGTTAACGACGACGACGACGACGACGATGATGATGATGATGATGAGGATGATGATGATGATGATATGATGAGCTGTGACGTCAATTTCAAAAAGTCGTTTATGTGCGGAGTCAGTTGTTCTGTTCTGTCAAGTTTGAGAAGACACGAGAAGAAAATAGAACACTGTAGGCCTACTTGTATTTGTAATTCATAGAATAAAACCTAATGATGAATTAAAATATGATTATTTAACATACATTTAGGTTTTTAAAACAAAAACAATATTCACATTTCTATCTGCTACATATGTTGGATGTATCTTCGATTTTATATTTGTCTTCCGTTTAATGGTTGATGTCTAAGAGATGCGTAATCAATAATTTATGAAGTCACGAAAAAAAATATGGAAACAAACGGGATGTGACCAACAGAAAATTATATATGACACATAATCTATTCAACCGATCAACCAACGTACATCACCAAGGAACTACCTGAAATCAACTGGATGATTAAATCTGGAATCGGCATAGACTTAAGCTAGACCTCACCATCCGACAGACCGACCGACAAAGCAACAAAGATAATTATGTTGGTTAAAAAAAAAACGTTTATTTTAATGCCACATCCAACATAAGTATTCTCGCCACTAACAGGATAAGTCATTATGAGGCTTGGTTGGAGTCACACTGTTTGAAGGTGGTAGTGCTTGACCAGATTCAAGCCCGATTGAAAAAGCAAGAATTTTATCCACCAAACTACAATGTCAATACTAATAAAAACGTCAAACGATATCCATAGAATAGCCTATAAAATTAATACAGAAATCTGAGTAGCTCGAATCTCGCCTGTCTTTAATGAACTTGGATACTCAATATCATACACATCATTTCCCTTTCTTTGAATATTTTAATTATATTGTTGGTTATTGCTTGACGCATGCCTTATTGTACGGTTTCCATGCCACTATATTTGATGCAGGTGTCGAATGTTTCTTATACTTAGTGTAAATCTCACGTAATTTACATCGTTTTATTATTTTTTTTATCACGGACTGGTGGTACTTGAAACAGTGTATGTGGACTGCGTTTACCGTTGTTACCTAGTAACCGGCGCGCTGCGTTCTCCTGATGATCACATAGAAACCAACATCTGTCTTTAAATGAAAAGTCATCATTCGCAGTTTGTTTTTTCTTGCTTATTCGTTTTTAAACTAAATGGAAACAATCAGCGAAATAACTGAGTCGTTACAAGATAAAGGAAAAGATGCGACTGAGGAAGCTGAGGCAGATAAAGATGGATTACCAAGAATTTCAACGTCAAATACGAAAATGCAAACAAAACGCGGTAAGTTATCATCACTACTGTCAGAATGAATAGTTACCGTAGATCTACGCCTGGTAGTTTATGTAGGACTACAAGCATATATACGGAGAAAAATAATTTGTTAACTTTTCTTTAGCGAAAACCGACCCGACCTTTCAGAGCAGGATTCAGAGGTTCCCGCATCTCCCCCCCCCCCACCTCCCATATCGACAAAGTATATGTTGTGCGCAGCTGTCTTATATTGCGTGCGCCCCTCTATGTTCCTTAATATAGCCATTATGCTAAAGCCTTTTTGCGCTTTACATTCAAATTATCCAGACAGCAAAATTACAAAAAATAAGCCGGAAAAGGTGATATTTTAAAGGGGCTTTAAATGCACTGATTGACGTTGCTTGTTTTCCCTCGAAAAAGAATATTCACAAGGGGATCGAAACACGAAAAACACGGACACCCATTTTGATGTAGTGTGCTCCCCTTCCCCTCGTTATATAATCCTGAATCTGCCCCTGCCCTTGTTAATTCAGATAATACGGAGCCTACATAATAATAAAATGCGTTTTTATATAGCGCTTTATGCTAAAGTCTCAATAAGCTTTACATCACTCCTTCTGAATTCACTGAATTAACGACGTTGTATTATTATTAAACATTACAATTAATGATTAAATTTATATTTTTGATTTAAAAATCAAATAGGCCTAGCAGTAGTAATAGTGATAACATTAGTAATTTGTTTAAAAAATCATTCTGTTTATATACACGATGTTACTGTTGTAGATGAACAAAAAATTTTATTCAGAAAAAATACTATTATATAATATGACGCGATAAATAAAGAACCTATCACATTTCGTAAATCTGCATTCAAATTGTGTGTAAATTCAGTTACTGCAGTAGACAATTGTTAACACTGTGTACTGCAGTAACTGCAGTAGAATAATATTGATATGATTTCTTACGAACGACGCGTATGCAAACAACATCGGAGATGAGCACCTGTCATCGTTTCCCGTTTTTTTGAAATTTAATCGACAAAGCAACCTTGCAATGGTTTTTATTTTTTTAAGATCAATGAAATTTGTCCAACATTGCAATTGCCTATCGATTCTTTCATTTAATTGTGTTTTATTTGGACAGTGTAAATCAATGGTGGACTTTAATAAACGCTATAATTGTAAAAAAACACCTTTTATGGTAATGTCATAATATTTATTGGAAAACCTTCCAATTGTCGTGTATATTATATGACAGTTCAACAGAATGTTTATCTGATGATACAGAATAAAAACGGTAATAATTTAGAACAAGAACAAAACTGACCGATCACTAACATCAATAATGGCGAGCGCTCACGTCACGCTTCTGTTGTGATTTTGGGATGTAAAAGTTCTCGTCCAGTATTTACTCTATCACTAGAAAGAGACTTAAGAGTCTTAAAAATTCTAAAAATTATTGCACGTGAACGTGTAAGGCCACAAGCGCATTGAGCGCGTAACCCGCGCTATGAAAAGTTTACAATACGCCAGCGCGGCTCTTATTTGAAAAGAATATGATTGCCGCGCGTCGTTTTATCACTTGACCTTAATCTGCACCTGCGCAGTTGAAACTGTGAAATGGCTTATTGTTATCATTTATATACTGCTTATGTATAGTGCTTAATAATTTAAACAAAACACAATAAGCCATTTCACGGTTTCAACTGCGCATGTGCAGATTAAAGTCAAGTGATAACACGACGCGCGGCAGTCATATTCCTTTCAATAGGAGCCACGCGTCGTTTTACTAGTTGATCTTGGTAACGCGATGCGCAGTTGAAACCGTGAAATGGCGTATTCTTGAATTGAAAGTTTTGCAATTATATTATGTTATACACGTTAATACGGATTATTAAATTGTTATCTTCTTACCATGTCTACATAAAAAAAACGATCTCCTGACAAGATGCATCCTGTTACCGACATAACTAGTAGACTAAATTTTGTCAGTGACACCATGAAAGGCACAAACTGTTATGCGCGCTACAGAAAGGCGCCTAAAACTAGGAGCATCCACAGTTTGTCTCTACGCGCGCCTTCACGCGCGCGTAACAGTTTGCGTCCCTTCTCTATGTCACGGACGATTCAGCGGACCAACAAATGAATGAAGTACAGATATGCTTCTGTATATCGATGCTTGGTCGCATCTAAAACAAAAGAAAATTGACGACATAATTTGTTGGACTTTTGCTCGGTCTGGTTTATGTTAGACAAATATTACTACTGTATATAAATAGAAAATTGCTTTGATGTTATCTATTAAAACGTTATTATAACAGATATCAGACGGACTGCAATGGGCGAGTTCATTATTCCAAACGGCGAGGCACCGCTGACTCAGCAAGGTAGGCCTATACATATTTACAGTATACTTTAATTTTAGAATGTTTTCATTTTTATTTATTTATTTATTTTTATTTTGGAAGGAATGGGTATTTAACTCTTCTCGCGTTTTTTAATTCATCTCACTTTAACTCATCTCAACCACCGTACCTCATCTCATCTCTTATCGCTTTATCTTAACACATTTCACTTTATCTCAACTCATCTCACTTTACTTCATCTCAACGTATCTTAACTCATCTCACTTTATCTTACTCATCTCACTGTATCTCAACTCATCTCATTTTACCTTAACTCATCTCACCGTATCTCAACTCATCTCACTTTATCTTAACTCATCTCACTGTATCTCTACTCATCTCACTTTATCTTAACTCATCTCACTTTACTTTAACTCATTTCACTGTATCTCAAATCATCTCACTTTACTTTAACTCATTTCACTGTATCTCAACTCATCTCACTTTACTTTAACTCATCTCACTTTATCTTAACTCATCTCACTTTACCTTAACTCATTTCACTTTATCTCAACTCATCTCACTTTACTTTAACTCATTTCACTGTATCTCAAATCATCTCACTTTACTTTAACTCATCTCACTGTATCTTAACTCATCTCACTTTACCTTAACTCATCTCAATGTAGGCCTATCTTAACTCATCTAACTTTGTCTTAGCTCATCTCACTTTATTTTAACTAATCTCACCTTACCTCCACTCATCTTACTTTAACCCTTCTCACTTTTTAACTAATCTCAACCTACCTCATCTCATCTCATCTCACTTGACCATAAAACATCTCACTTTATCTTAACACATCTCACATTATCTTAACTCATCTCATTTTACCTTAACACATCTCACTTTATCTCAATTCATCTCACTTTACCTTAACACATCTCACTTTATCTCAACTCATCTCACTTTACCTAAACACATCTCACTGTATCTCAACTCATCTCACTTTATCTCAACTCATCTCACTGTATCCTAACTCATCTCACTTCGTCTTACCTCATCTCACTGTATCTTAACTCATCTTACTTTATTTTAACTCATCTCACTGTATCTCAACTCATCTCATTGTATCTCAACTCATCTCACTTTATCTCAACTAATCTCACTTTACCTTAACTCATCTCATTTTATCTCATCTCACTATAATTTAACTCCTCTCACCGTATCTTAACTCATCTCACTGTATTCCAGCTCATTTCACTTTATATCAATTCATCTCACTTTACTTTAACTCATCTCACTTTATATCAACTCATCTCACTTTACTTTAACACATCTCACTGTATCTCAACTCATCTCACTTTATCTTAACTCATCTCATTTTACTTTAACTCATCTCACTTTATCTCAACTCATCTCACTTTACTTCATCTCACCGTATCTTAACTCATCTCACTTTATCTTAACTCATCTCACTGTATCTCAACTTATCTCACTTTATCTTAATTCATCTCAATGTATCTCAACTCATCTCACTTTACTTTAACTAATTTCACTGTATCTCAAATCATCTCACTTTACTTTAACTCATCTCAATGTATCATAATTCATCTCACTTTGTCTTAATTCATTTCACTGTATCTCAACTCATCTCACTTTACCTCAACTCATCTCACTGTGTTTTAACTCACCTCACCTTGTCTTAGCTCATCTCACTGTATCTTAACTCATCTCACTTTACTTTAACTCATCTCACTATATCTCAACTCATCTCATTATATCTCAATTCATCTGACTTTATCTCAACTCATCTCACTTTACCTTAACTCATCTCATTTTATCTCAACTTATCTCACTTTAATTTAACTCATCTCACCGTATCTTAACTCATCTCACTGTGTTTTAGCTCATCTCACTTTATCTCAACTCATCTCACTTTACTTTAACTCATCTCACTTTATCTCAATTAATTTCACTTTATTTTAACTCATTTCACTTTATCTCAATTCGTCTCACTTTACTTTAACTCATCTCACTTTATCTCAACTCATCTCACTTTACCTAAACACATCTCACTGTATCTGAACTCATCTCATTTTACTTTAACTCATCTCACTTTATCTCAACTCATCTCACTTTACTTTAACTCATCTCAACGTATCTTAACTCATCTCAATTTATCTTAACTCATATCACTGTATCTCATCTCATCTCACTTTATCTTAACTCTTCTCACTGTATCTCAACTCATCTCACTTTATCTTAACTCATCTCACTGTATCTCAACTCATCTCACTGTATTTCAACTCATCTCACTGTATCTCAACTCATCTCACTTTATCTTAACTCATCTCACTTTACTTTAACTCATTTCACTGTATCTCAAATCATCTCACTTTACTTTAACTCATTTCACTGTATCTCAACTCATCTCACTTTACCTAAACTCTTCTCACTGTATCTCAACTCATCTCACTTTACTTTAACTCATCTCACTGTATCTCAACTCATCTCATTTTACTTTAACTCATCTCACTGTATCTCAACTCATCTCACTTTACTTTAACTCATTTCACTGTATTTCAAATCATCTCACTTTATTTTAACTCATCTCACTGTATCTCAAATCATCTCACTTTACTTTAACTCATTTCACTGTATTTCAACTCATCTCACTTTACCTAAACTCTTCTCACTGTATCTCAACTCATCTCACTTTACTTTAACTCATTTCACTGTATCTCAACTCATCTCACTTTACTTTAACTCATCTCACTTTATCTTTAATAAAGATTGTAACAACCAATCGCAACCAGTAACAATTGCGATATCGATTACTATTGGTGAGCATTCACACACGATGTTACTTTGCGATTGGGTGTGATTGGTTGTCACAATTGCTACAACCGATCGCAATGCGATGCTAGTCTGAATGGGGTATTAACTCATCTCACTTTATTTTAACTCATTTCACTTTATCTCAACTCATCTCACTTTACTTTAACTCATTTCACTGTATCTCAAATCATCTCACTTTACTTTAACTCATCTCACTGTATCTTAACTCATCTCACTTTTGTCTTAATTCATTTCACTTTATCTCAACTCATCTCACTTTACTTTAACTCATCTCATTGTATCTCAGATCATCTCACTTTACTCTAACTCATCTCACTGTATCTCAACTCATCTCACTTTGTCTTAGCTCATCTCACTTAACGCATCTTACACTGTATCTCATCTCATCTCATATCGCTTTAACATATCTCATTTTATCTTGACCCCTCTAACTATATCATAGAGTAGACCTGCCAAGCTTTAAAAAGTGCTAAAAAAAATGTGTGGCAAAAATTTTTTTGTTAATAGCTGGCAACCACGTGGAATGCATTTTATAGAGGTTGACACACATGCTACGGGTGGATGCCAT
>JAOTQE010086354.1:0-27461 GCA_025631205.1 Nesometra sesokonis
GGGCGCCCCTCATAATCAGCTCACGCTGGATGGGTCACCCTCGTGAAATATGGTTTAATAAATAAATAAATAAATAAATAACTAAATCGTTGAGTCTGAACATACCCTAAGTTTTAGACGAAACACACCCTAAGTTACTTGAGAAAGTAAAAACATTGATTTTCTGTGGTCTATGTGGACACCATACCGTTGTATAGTGTAGTGCCAAATAGTTCATCAAACTAAGTAAAAACAGTATGTCAAAGGAAAACCTAATCACTAAAAAAAAACATGCAAGTAATAAGAATATATTATTTGGCTTTTATAGCAGGACTTCTAGCTCCTTCCCTCTAGACAAAGTCTAACAGATTTTGGCTGAAAACAACATTGCGCATGCAAATAAGACTCATCATTTACACTAACTGTCAACGCGAGGCCATCGTAGCGACTACCTAATTAATTCTGGGGTTCTTTCAGAATACTAATTAATAATTATTGTCAACAGAAAAGAAAATCTGTGCAAATTGTGATGACAAGCAGGGTGGATTTCTATTGAATGTTTACATGGTCAACATAATGGAATGGCTAGAAGGCAATATGTTGTAATACATCTAAAAACATCTACAGAATAACATTAATTAGGCAATAAAATGGGGAATTCAGACAATGTTTTGTAATACTGTATAATTTTTTTTTATGATTTATGTAGGTCTGTACATTACAATGTTACTGAACTTAATTGTATTTTGTTTGTCATTAATTTTTTTCTTTTTAAATCTCATAGTTGAACGTTTTATTTTAACAATATTTTATTTTAACATTTTTATTTATTATTTTTATTCATCACCTTCGGTCTATCTTTAGGGAGCCTCAGAGCCTGAAATAAATATACAAAATAAATAATAAATTGGAAAAGAAACACAACGGTTTTAATCTTCATATTGTAGTCAACACACTACATTTATTTACAAAAAATGTGACCTTATGGCCCCATACTAACAGACATGTTTCGGTGGACCAAGCACCATCCTCAGTGAACACATTTTAGAAAGCTATTATTCTATTTATACCAGTGGCCAAATACTATGCAATTTGTTGCCTACTGGTCCAAAACAAAATAAATACAAATTTAATATAAGTATACAAAAATATACACATATATATACATAAAACATTATGAAATTCTTTTGATTTTTGGGAAAATGTTGTGTCTTTAGCCAGAAAGTCAGCAGATTATTGAAGGTTATAAGTAAATGAAAAAAAAAAAAAACAGATCCAGACTTTAGAAATATTTGAGCCAAGTTTATTTTTGAAGCTTTATTATTATGTATAACTGTTGATATTTTAAGTATTTTAATACACACCAACACATAGCTGTAAACGGTATCTCCTTACAGAGTAAAAATAACTCCTCAATATGAAATCGAATGCAAGAAATGTTGATTTATTTTATGACAGAGAAAATATAGTAACTGGCAAATTGCGATATGCTAATTGGAGAAACCTTGACACGGTTCCTAATAGAACACGAATGTATTATACAAACAGCATGTGATGGAGAAACAAGACATACAAATGTAATGTGTTACTGATTATGTACCGATTTTAATAATAACAAAGTTATTATCATGTGTAAACAAAGTTAAAGACCCATTCCTTCAAAAATTCTGTTGTCAAAAAACAAACTATTCTAGATGTCACTATTTTGTATTCGATTTTTTAAATCTAATACTGATCTTTCATTTTTATGTCATCATACTATTTCAAAACATAAAAAAATGAAAAATAAGTATTGGATCCTAAAAAATAAAGCAGATGAATAATCCTGAACAAGTTAATTATTAGTTTTTTTCTACTCGGGAATAAAATTAACAAGTACACAGGGGACTAAATATTTAATTATTTTAGAAATAATAAACAGGTGAATTTCCAAAGAAATTTAATTTTAATGAATTTTGGAAGGAATGCCTCTATTGCCCGATCACAAGATTTTGTTACAAATTTGTGTCAGTGAGACAAGTAATTTTTTTACTTGTACCTTTTTACTTGCTTTCTTCAAATTTATCTTTTGTTTTATTCTTATACCTTGAGAGAACTTTATGCATTTCTTACAATTTAATAGGTAACTATATTAATTTATGTTTTTAGCCAAAAAGTCAGAAGATTAATAAACTTAAAAAAGGCCAACCACAATTTTGTGTCAATCAGGCAAAAGTGGAGATTTTTTTTATAGAGATAATTATATTAGTATGTACAAAACATTTGTTTGTTTGTTTATTTATTTATTAAAAATTTGACAAAACATTGTCCAAAAGGAAACCATGGGCTGATGGCCCAGCACAGAAGTATGTAGCTCTTTGGTTTCTTTTTCAAGTTTATGTGGTTATTATTTTTACCTAAAAAAAACCTTGATAATTGTTAAGTGAGCCAGAGTGAGAAAGAAAACATAGCATGTGATAGCAAAGCATACAAATGTGTTACATTCTATTACAACAGTGATTAGGATTTTTTAAAATGTTGTTCCTTTAGCCACATGACCAAGGATTATCATTATAAAATAGAATTACTCTACTATTAAGTAGGTGGCAATCCGTTCACAAAACAAACATATGCTGTACACATGACATTTGTGAGGTCTCAACACAAAATGATTCGCATTGTAGGTGATATCAAATTGAGATAACTACCAAATTAGGTCTGAGGCAACATTTTGAAAAATTTAGTTTTAATCAATTATGCGTACTCCAGGCCTCGAATTTAGGCTTTGTAGGGGAAACGCCATTTTTGGCTTGATTGTAAGGTGTACAACAGGGCACTTGAGGCCATTTTGTTCAAATTGTATCCTTTTGTATTACAGAAGGCATTGAGGCCAAATGAGAGGGCACCGGTGGCAAATAGCCTTGGTGCCTTGGTTAAATTCGAGCCCTGGTACTATGGTACAGGTACAAGACTGGCGGAAGCATTATAAAAGTGGTCAGGCAAAGATGGAAGAGTCCACATATTATATTACATTTTTGATTTTTTTTTGACATATGTCAAGAAGTGGTCCGATAAACGCCTGACCAGCCGGAACCCTTCCGCCGGCCTAGGTACATTTCATTATAACATACATTTAGGTAAGTTTTCATACAGGAAAGGTCCTTTTATGCAGATTTTCTGAGGTTTATAGCCTTTTTAATTGTTTATTTTCATAGTGTTTAATGGGTGGTTTTCCGAAAACTGTGTTTCCATACATAGAAAATTTCAAATGCTCATATTGTAGATCGACTTATATCAGGAATGTGATTTAAAGTGTAGATTACTGCTTATATTGTCCTCTATTAGAATGTACCAATAACTCAAATTTGGATTTCCTACCATTAGACTCATTTTGTGGTAAGACCTTACATTTTACAGAAGCTAAGTTTCATAAGAAAACTTAGAGAGTGGAGCAGAAAATGCTGGTGTCAATCAAGATTTGAACATAGTACCTTGGGATGTGAAGACTAAACTACAACTAAATTAAGTAAACTGGATGATCTTGTGTTATAAACTTCTATTACGGTCCACTCTTGCATTCTCCTCCCCACCCATTCAAGGCACAAGGCCATCAAAATTGAAACAAGGACTACAAATGGATCTCCATTGTTCAGAACGCAGAAAATAGTGGAAAAATTTAGCCAAAACTGAAAGCAAATGTGCCTTTTAATAATTAACATACTGCAATCAAATGCACCCTTGACATTAAGAGATTAAAAATAGAAATAATATGAACAATGTGATTAATAAACTCCAGCTGCAGAGTACTATTAATGAAATCTAACGATTACTCATATCTCAATAAACTCCAGCTCCATCATCATCATGATCATCGTCATCATAGCATACTCTTTTCAGAGTGTAGCTTCTTTCACAGGAGAGTGTAGCTTCTTTCATAGCAGCGTGAAACAAATGTCTGTTCTCTGCAGTTCTTATTGCATTTATCAAACTAAATGCCTCTTTCATAGTTCTATTCCATCTACATCTTGTCCTTCCTCTGCTTCTCTTGCCTGAAATGTGTCTTAAGAACTCTTTTTTCCTAACCACCAAACTTTCTTCAGAGTGTAGCTTCATTCACAGCAGCGTGAAACAAATGTTGTTCTCTGCAGTCTTTAACCCCTTTCACACAGAACTGTAAACTGCGAATATTGCGGTAATTTCCGAATGCCAGCTTTAGTGTGAAAGGGTACTTTCCCTTCAATGCTGGCCCAGTGCCGGAATTCGTCAGACCACCTCAGACCCTAGACATATTACCATTATATTACTGTCACTGCCTTCGGCTGGATGTGTATGAAAGGTTCCACAGAGCAATGCCTGCTTACACAGTTAACCATAACTAAACAAAGGTCAAAGTTGGAAACCTATATTATTAAGACTGCCAATTTTGTGCCTTTCTCTCAGGAAATTACCGCAATTCGACCTTCTGCCGGCATAGTTATTGTAACATTGCGGTATTTTCTGTGTGAAAGGAGCTTTTGTTGCATTTACTATCGAACCAAATGCCTCTTTCACAGTTCTATCTCATCCACATCTTGGCCTTTCTCTGCTTGTCTTGCCTGGAATGTGTGCCTCAAGAATTTTTTCAAAACCATTATGTCTTACTATGTGACCAAAATATATAGCTTCTGCTTCCTGAGGTGTTTTAGAAGGCATCCCTTTAATTATGTAAAACCTCCATGCTTACGTGTATTATTTTATTAACTACGGGATATATACAGTCCCATCATGTATCAGTTTATTTGTCTGGAAAATTGTTTGATTTGTTATTTTCTTCTAAAACTCAGTTTGTTGTCAACTGATAGCCGAGTAGGCACAATGTTTGACTGGTAATTTGCAATTAAATTTAAGCAAGAGTTCAAATCCGCTTCAGGACAATACAAAAAATAAACTTTTTTTTTAAACATTCAAGTGTCCTTTACCTGCTCAAAATATTCATTATTTGCTCTTAAAACTCTAAAGGTCTGTTGTTAAGTGAGAGTTGGCTGAGTAGGTTAAACGGCTGACTTGTAACTGCACTTACGTTTGACTTCCCTTTCAACAAAAAATAATACTGTTTTAAGTCAATCAAGCACTCTCAAACTATCCATATTTAACAC
Organism: Nesometra sesokonis; assembly: GCA_025631205.1. NCBI lineage: Eukaryota > Metazoa > Echinodermata > Crinoidea > Comatulida > Antedonidae > Nesometra > Nesometra sesokonis. Next base: position 5,094 of record JAOTQE010086354.1, read on the forward strand.
TTTCACTGCCTTCCCCAGGTACTACCGGGTTAATAAAATGTCGTTAAATGGCCTGCCCCGGTACTACCGGGGGTATCATAAATCGTTATTTTAACGTACCTGGCTATTGCTAAACCCACCATCTTTATTTTTTATACCATCCTTGATGAATTTCCAATTAAAAAAATGCATTCCCCAGAATATGCGGCTCTATAGTTTTTATGAAAAATTCATGTTTTTTCATGATTTTACTGACAAACATTTATTTGTTTTGTTATAAAATGACGAAAATCGTTCAAATTTTTGATATTTCTATTCATAGTGTGTCTGCATTATGATTCAGTGTAAAAATGTATCAAATAATCATTTCTTGGAGAAAAAGTATTTTTTTAAAGATTTTATGAAAAATTGAATCAAATTGGATGCCATGATGACATGTGACATCATCATTATGTAAATTTACAATTTTTCACCCTCCCACGATAGGCCAAAATCTTACCCACCGTAACACAAGAAAATAATTTTTGAAATATAACATTTAGTAGTTTTTTAACATTTAAAAATTTTCCATACAAACATGTCCGGTACATAGGTGGGAATAACAACGGGCAGTGGTATTTTAATTATTCAGACAGGTGAATTTAGAGCTCAATGTAGCTGGAGCTCAAATTTAACACATACACATTTTGTATTAAATATATATCACATAATATATTACAATCTAACCACTGATTTTGCATTTAACGCCGCCAGGTACCAAATTAGACTCCTGTGTGGAAAAACAATCCAACAGATTATAAGATTTGAAAATTAAATATAGTTTGAACTATTGATATAATTTTAACCCAGTAGGACAGTAAATTAATATGGATTAAGAAGGATTTTCAGGATTAAGCTTTATAATCCAACATTTGAACAGATCACTTACTAAGCTGACATGTAAAAGCTAAATTTATTGTTTGTGTAGAGTAGAGCTATGCACTTATAAATGAAAAACAAACAATTAAAATGCACAACAGTGATCTCTTCCAAAACCGATCACCTAAAAAATCAAAAAATTCATACTAAAACCGGACATTTTTATAGTCACAAAATACTTAAACTGCTATCATTGGGAGGCTACCAATCAATCTATATTTAGCTAGGTATAAACACAATGTACATACAGGGGCAAGGATGGATCCAGGATTGTGATTTAGGGGCTTAAATCACGATTTCAGTTTTGACAAGCAAAAAAAAAATTACAATAACAGGTTCGATTTTGCCACTAGTAGTCCCTATAGACAGAGCCCGCTATTCTTATTCAACCATTGTCTTTGAAACTAGAATTTTTTTTTCTAGAGCAATGTTAGAAGCCTGCTAAGCCTCCCCCCCCCCCCCCACTTTAAATCCACTACTAAAAGTCCAAGTTAGGTTATGTGACGTCTATCTCCAAATTAAGTTAAATTTATGCCTTAATTCCAGCATACTGTGTATAACCTGTTAGAGGGCAGTTGACCCACAAAAAATATCTTCTTATTTAACTCAATACTGTCATAAAACAGCATACAAAATGTATAGAAAGATGCACCAATAATATTTGAACATATCTGTCATGCAAAAGTGAAAACAATTTTTAAGGTTTTGAAATCCTTAAGAGACAATTCAAGGATATGCTTTTTCGCAAAGTGACATTTAACAATTTGATCTCCTTCCCAAATACTTTTTAACTGGTCTGGCCAACTATTTCATATTTCCTAAGCAAAGCATTTAACAAATTAGGGATGGTCGGTTGGAGGTAGGCACCTTTACTTTATTTTCAATAACTCGTTTTTAATTTCCTATGAAACTTGGGACAGAGATTTATCTTAGAATTTCCAGGATAAATCTATATATTTCTTATTTACAGGATAATTATATGCATTTAGTCCAAACAATCTGAAAATATAAAAATAAAGTCCAATACTCGTTTGAGACGCCGAGTTACTCAGCGGGGCCAAATAATGCTTCTTTTAGGCTTTATCATAATTCAATAGGCATTTATTTGAAAATTAAATGAAAAAAGGATACGAGTTCCATTGACACCAGATACTTTGAAATCATCAAGCAGTTGAACGACCTTCAATCGGTTCTCATCAAGTTCATCAGCTTCTCGCACCTGAAAGAAAATATAAAAAATAATGTACTAGAATAAGGAAATATAGCAAAGTATTAAACTACACTGATGCATTTCATCGGAATAAATTGAAGGAAGCAGCTTTAATCTGTTAAAACCCCTCGGCAACTATATACTACATACAATAATCAAATTCAAGATTAACATGGTACTACTACAGAATAGTAAAATAATTATTTAAACAAGACAAAGTAATCATAAACGATTACACCTTGCCTATGTTTTGAGGAGGGTATTTTCCACCTCCGCCCAACACCCCATCACCCCTCCCTTTGTGTGTTTTTTGTGAACAGCCTAAAGCCATATTTTTCATTCAAGGTGATTATTCCCACATTGGATAAATATAAACTACTTTCACTGTGATATCTTCCAGGATTAGGGACACTGTTTCACAGGGTCAAAAGGAAAAGGTTATGTTCGGTATTTTAATGACAGATAATAGGAGCAGAGTATCAACAATTGTGTATGTACTGTGGTACATACACAATCTTATAATCTATCTATAATATTATAATTCAGTTATAAAACTGAAAAAAAAATTTGGCGTGAGCTTCGCTAACCTTGGCTTTTCAAAAAAATGCCAAGATGGAAACAATGTAGAAACAAACAGAGAAGACCCAAAAATTAAAAGGGTTCATTGTCTTGTTTTAATTTTCTGTCTGCAAAGTTTTAAACCAATCAGGCTTAAATAATTTTTGTTATCATGGTAACTTTGTCCAACAAATCTACCACAACTGTCGCTGCAGGCCTTAGTAAGTATTGTTGTTTACGTCCTGAAAAGGAACCCAGTGTACTTGGATTCGAACCCAGGAACTAGAGATGTGAAGGTAAGCATGCTAAGCTACAGTGTCACTCCATTCTGCTGGCTTACAGTAAGTAGCAGTAATTATCATATTTAAATTACTTCTACATCTAATTGTGTGATCTCTAATTATTAAACGATGTTTAAACCATAAAATACAATTCAGTTGACAACTGTGACATAAATTACGATGGATACCGCGATCTTATTACATAATGCACAACAACCTCTGTATCCAGCTTAACCCAGGCGATCTTTCGCCAGGCATTCTGCAATTAACGAAACCTGATTCTTTGCATAATATCATTGTCATTACGATGTGTTATGCATTCGTATCATATAATACGGTAATTCAATCCCATGTATGTCTGACAGATCATGCATAACCTTATGAGCCAGTCATTGAGAAAACGCAATATTTTATTGTTAATATATTGGAGTCGTTCAATTCTAGATATTTATAAGACATATAATATGATGTTTACATGTTGCTTAGCATCATGTCCTTTGAATGCTACACTTTGTTTAACATGTCCTTTTTTTAATACTATTGTGAACTATGCACACTGTGTTTAGCATCATGTCATTTAAGTGGATTTAGTACTTAATCCAGAAAAACAAGTTAGAGCCAGTTATTGCCTTGATCTCACCCTACTTGAACATTCACATCAAGAATGATGGCTAGATGAGGCAGTTTATCCGGATCTCTGATCCGGCCATAGTTGGATGTGAACCTACACGTACATAACAAGTAAAAACATGGAACCAAACTAGATTTGAATCTGGAATCTTGGGATTTGAAAGCTAGCACCTTAACGACCAACCACAGCTCCACATAACATTAGGCTATAGTGTGTAATGTTAAACAATTTGGAACAACCTGTATAATCTTAACTCTGCATATTTCACCCATATCCAATTAACACCTGTTAATACACCTGAGGTTAATACTATTGTGAGCTATGCACACTGTGTTTAGCATCATGTCATTTAAGTGGATTTAGTTCTTAATCCAGAGAAACAAGTTAGAGCCAGTTATTGCCTTGATCACACCCTACTTGAACATTCACATCAAGAATGATGGCTAGATGAGGCTGTTTATCTGGATCTCTGATCCGGCCATAGTTGGATGTGAACCTACACGTACATAACAAGTAAAAACATGGAACCAAACTAGATTTGAACCTGGAATCTTGGGATTTGAAAGCTAGCACCTTAACCACCCAACCACAGCTCCACATAACATTATAGTGTGTAATGTTAAACAATTTGGAACAACCTGTACAATCTTAACTCTGCATATTTCACCCATATCCAATTAACACCTGTTAATACACCTGAGGTTAAAGAACACCAGGTGAACAAAGCAAAGAAGATATTCACATGCTTCAAAATGATAGCAGATTTTAGATAAAGTACTAAACAAAACAAGGTTGTATTCACACTGGCCAGGATATGCATTAGTGGTTTGAAAGCCTATTGAGTTAATGTAGCGCCAGGGGACGAGGCCTAAATGATAGCTGAACCACATTGAACTAATGTAGGTAGCCCTGCTTCTGTGAAGTAGTCTTGTGGCCTGGTTATTAAGTATAATGATATCACAAATGCTCATTTTTCTTCTCTACAAATATTTATCGTATCATCATCAGATGACATAAATTGTTATAGAATCGCATACTACGGATTAAAAAACAGATTCCCAAGCGGTCGAAAGTTCAAGACCAATGCTTTTCAAGCAGAGCAAATTTCATTGGACAAGGCACATTGTTGGTATCCGCCTATGTAAAAAGAGTAGCGGTTTAGTATTATGGGGAGGTTAAAATAGACCCTTTTACAGTATGCGGTAAAAATAGAGAACCACCAACATACCATAACAAAAATTAATTAAATAGGTTAATGTTAGTATTAGTGTACATCTGAACTGAAGCGAATATAAAGGGTTAAATTACTTCCTAAATTAGTCAAAAATTCTTTTACACCCTGTATCATAAACAATCCAATGCATAAAAATTTTCGGTTTTGGCCTGGAAACCTCTCGACAAAATTAATTCTTTTGTCAAAAATAAAATTAAAATATTCTAAATTTTACTATTTTTGTATTACAATTTATGAACAATACTGATCCGCCATGTTTATGTCATTTATTATTCCAAAACATTAATAAATGCAAAATAATAGAATTGGATATTTTGGGTGAATCTGAAAAAATAAGGCAGATGAATCTGTATTTTCTTGGCTTCTGTGAACAATTTGAATATAGTAATCATCGGCAAGCTATATGTGCAACAGGTGTGTCGTGTGCAAAAGAGAATAGGTAACATACACGCAGATACAACCTACAGCCTACTACCTTAGCAACACGAAATTATCAAATTGTCTAGGCCTAGCCTAAAAGAGTTCGCTTTTTTCTACTCAAAAGTAAAACTAAAAAAAAATTTTAGTTTTTGGAGGATTTTGGAAAGAATTTCCATTTTAACATCTAGTAAACTTGACATTCTTTAACCAAACTGTTCGTAATCAGAATAAAATGTACTGTCTGAAGGGTCAGTTTGAGTATAGCACTAATCTGAATCCAAATAACAGAAATGACATACAACAACAGTATGGCTATCATGCAATACCAAACTTGACCTTACAAGAATGATATAATTCTGTTTACATACAATAATTGAGACCGCCTTTATCATCCCTGTTAGCTACACCTCAGGCTAGTCAATTTCCTAATATTGCTATTTGTGGATAGAAGCCATCTCAGGTGGTCATATAGGGTTGCTAATGCTGACATAAGGTGCTAAAATACCTTTACCTGTTATCAATTTCACACCTGGGTAGGAAGCATGTCGGTTGGTTAGACAAACACCCTCAATTGTTTTCACACCTGATTGAATTCAGTTACGTCAATTTTGACATTAACTATTTAGGATATGTTTACTAAAAAAAGGATTGTCAACGCTTGAAAAAGAAATTAATATTACTTGATTATAATTTTTAAAGACAGATTACACCAGATTTTTAGGATGTTTTCCAAAAAGGCTATTGATGCAAAAAAAGAACATTAGATCATCAATGGAAAAGAATATGATACACTGGAAAAGGGCAAAGAGCAAAAGAAAAAAAAACTAAATGCCACCTATACAGCAGGTAGAAGAATTAGTTAACCAAAGCTATGCTTCTTAACGCCTAATGAATTCAAGTAAGGCAAGAACAGCATAAACACTGGTCACACACCAGTGGCGGCGCCAGGAATTCACCGACAGCAGGACAATGCCCCCAACAGGGGGCACGCGACCCCAACGAGTTGAGCAAGTTAAATTTTGAGGTAGGCGTGTCCCCAAATTTCAGTCTGACTAACCAAAAAAGAAAAACGTCATTTGCCGTGTGTTGCATGCTTTTTTAACCCGTTTTGGTGTTAGAGCCTCATCTGGCCCTTGTTGTTACCCTACAAAGCCCCCAACGAAACCTTGACTTTCTCCCCGACCTGCATGGTAATTATTGTGTTTACCTTACAAAAATAATAAATTCAGGTGTTTATTTGTCAGTGTTAAGTATTATATTTGTCACAGTCATAACCATATGACTGACTGACTGGGTGTTGGAATTATAATTCTCAGCTTACCCAAATTTCCACAATTTGTGTTCCTAGTTAAGGTAGAGAGTGTTTGCAGGGAAAGACAATCAAGCGGAACAAGAATAGTGAAAAACCGCTCATGTGGACAGAACTAGCCTCGTAATCACTCAAGCATAACAAGTTGGGTCAGTAAAAATCACTCAAGCAGAACAACTTGGGTTGTAAAGAATCAGTCAAGCGAAACAGGTGATCTAAGTCTTTCCACAGAATGCATGCCACACAAACAGAATGGCGGACTGAACCAAACATGCGAAAGACCAATCATGTCATGGAATGAACAGGGGCGTTAAATGAAGGGTACGAATTAATTTAGACCTTGAAAAATATAACACCAACAATGAATTGTCGCTAATTGTCGAAATGCGTTATTTATGTTTGCATTAACAATTTGGTTTTTAAATCATCTGGCCAAACACAATAAATTATCAAAACATGCAATGGAAGAAGAGGATCCAACTGACACCAAGTTACACCCACGAAGTTGGTGATGGTATTATAACTTGATGCCTGACCTTTCAATGGAAGGTCATAGGTTCAATCATCCTACCATGGAGTTTTCTCATAACCAAAACTCGTATGTTTGCATTAATTACTTTAAGCTTATAAATTTTTTACCAAATTTCTTTAATAAATATTTTGTCTTATACAAATGAAAAAATTAGTTTCTACTTGAAACTCTACTTTGTCAAAGAGGGACTAGTCTTTGAGACCAACACCAAAATGCACGCGATAGATTGGAATAGAATATTTCAGTGTGTTATACCAAGGATAACTAAATAAGTCTGAAGGCTCGTCTCCAATGCGGTACTTCTGGTGGACACCGAGAGATAATCCATTACTATTTTCCACAGAGTGTGTTCTTTAAAATGGACATAAGCCATGTTGTACACGATACCAACTGTTTAACACCTCATCCGAAGACAGTACACAGAATTAACTTGTATTTCAGCCTGCCAGCCGAAACAAAATGAAAATTGTGATGAATTCCAACCGAGAATCAAACAAACCTCATCGACTACCGCTAGTTTTGCCAACTGAGCGAAATGCATTCTACTCGGTACATCTTAGATGTCTTGCAATTCTTTGACTGTCCGTGGTTAACTAACTTACTTTTTAAACAAAGCAAAATATATACTTACACATTTGAGCAGTTTAATTTCATCTATTGCAGTCTCTGTATAATGGGCAGCACTCTTCACAACTTTCAAGGCTACGTACCTACGATCCCTACAAGCAAAAAGAAACGATTGCTGTTATTTATAAAAGAAATTTAGATTAGGCCAATAATTGTCCTTGTTGGACATGTATGGCATAGCATGCAAGTCATAGACATCAAAGTTTAAGTCTGATGCTTGCCACGAGTCCTTACAAAATATGGAATTTTATCTATTATAAATAATCAGACACAATATAAATAAATAATAATAATATATATAATTTGTATTTATTGTTTTCTTTTTTTTCTATATATGGATGTATATTTCCGAAATAAAAAATGAATGAATGAATGAATATGAAAATATAAACAAATAACAGTGTTTAAATAAACTATTTAACCAAAAATCTTTTCAAATTCTTAAAAATGGAATGTGAACACTTTCGAACAGAATAGGATAGTGTTTTTTCTAGTTGTAAAACTGACTTGCTGTTGCATCAGTCCACCACGAGCAGACGTTTAAATGAATGTTTACATATAACTGACAGTCCGCAAAGTGCTACTAGTCTGTGCAATGTCTGGGTAGTAATTAGCATATCTTGTTAAAATGATTTTTTACAATAGCAAAAAGTCATTTGATGATGTGAGTCTAATCCCCAGGCATAGAAATGGAGGTGCTAGTTCGCTAACTAATTTAGTAGATTCCAGAGATATGGTCCTTTGACAAAAAAAAATTGTTTTTCTCCCTCCATTCATGAGTAGAATTAGGTGACGAATAGGTGTATAGCAGTTGATGAGTTGGTACATAGAAACAAGAAATGATAATGCTTAATAAGTTAGAATAGGAATCTTAGAGACTATTGGCTGCTGGACAAGAAGCTAGTGAAGACTAATAATACTAAAGACTTGTATTGAAAAAAAAAATATTAATGCTAGACCATGTCTTTTAAAAAAACAAACTTTAATGTTGTTTGAAAACTACTGTTATATTATTATCAATAAAAACACTATTTAGTTAGTATTGTTTATCCATAGTACACTGACATCTTAATTAGTTTTTCTTGGCCTTACGATGGTTACAATAGCAACAAGCAATCAGAATTTCTGTTGTTACTTAATAATCAAAAATTCCTTGGTTACTTGGTAATAAAAATCCTTGGTTGTAGTTAATATAATCAGGGAGGTTCCCTAATATAATTTGCCACTTGTTGGATGCTTTATCAGCTGATGTTTAATTTCTCCCAAAAAGGACTCTACAGTAAACCATATTTCTTGATTACCAATAAACATAAAACCAATGTAAATATAGGTAAACATGACCTTAAACTGAATTTCCAGAAACCAATATAAAATGAAGGGCCAAAGGGTGGTTGTCTTTCAAGAGTCATTTTTTGAGCCTCAACAAGTTGACTGCCAGACCCATTTTCCTTTTTCATCCCATGTGCCAGAACAGGTTTACATGTACAAATATGGAAATACGATTGTTATGTATAAAGGGCGCCACCACATTTTGTAATAACACTGTAAGGACTTGTGTTCCATTTGTAATCTTTTAAACTGCCTGCAATAAAACACATACATCTTTAAACTATGATCGTGCATCTTAATCATCAGCAAGGGCACTGGGTCAGTGTGTAATAATTCTCCTACTGTGATGATTACCCATATTTTTTACTTATCTCACCATGTGTCCAGCGACGGTTAACTACTGGGCTTAGCTGTGAGTTGCTTAAATAGAATTTGTGAAAATAAATATAACCATCACTGAATAATACATTAGACATAAACTTGGTATAAAATTTGTTCGTTCGTTCATTCTTGCGTCTGTCCGTTCATTCAACCATTCATCTTTTATTTAAAAATATTACACATATTTAAAAAAAAAAAACATATTATATTTGTTTTCAAATCTCTTTATGTTCTCTGTTTGCCTGAAATGTACATAAACAAGTAGGGCACTATGTTATGTTGACAAGACATGCCGCTTCTTCTCTGAAACCAAGTGTACTAATAGTATTTCTTTAATTTTAATTATTACATAAAAACAATATTAAACAACAGAAAATGTCCTTAAAAATACATTCTAGGTAAAAACACTATTTTTGACTAAATTTTGAAAACTCTTTACATGATCAAAAATGTCAAGTACATTGAAATGTCTTCATGTATATTTCAATTAATTATCCGTGACAGGCGAAGGTTAATAAATTCATGTTTAGTGAACGACATGACAAATTACACTGAAAGAAACATTGCATTTATAACATTACTAATTTGACTATTCACAGTATTATTTTTCGCGAACCATTAATTTTTAGTGAAAATACGTCAATTGCGCAAATTAAGGGGGCTGTGAAAATTGCAAAATGGTGGGTTTTTTTTTGAGGTGGATAAATTGTGCCCTACTCATCATGTCACCGAGTCCTCCACAAACTAACATTAGGCTATCTTGATATTTAATGAGACTCGTATCATGTTTCATACCTTAAATCTTAATTGGTTAGTAGGTTATTAGTTGTACAAATGTCTTGGAATCGCACTACTAGGGAGGCGTTAATAGTGCTCTTGGTGCGATAAGCTAACGTGCAGTGAGCTTATCAAGGGCTGGTAAGACCATATGCATAAAGACAAAACTAGGTGGCACTATCCTATTTTCTACTTCAGATATAAATGGTCTTCAGAAAGGTATTTTCATCATTTCTTATGATGATATAATTGATGCCAAAATATTTAATCCTGATATGATGGCGCTTTAGATACATGTAATGGACACTTTATTTTCATGCAATTACATGCCAACAGATATTTTTTATTGCTTAAATAAGAAAAATAAAAATTGAAAGAATACATTGTAATCAGAAAAATGTGTTGATTGTCAACAAACAAAACTGCGAAAAAATTTAAAGTTGCGAATTCCAATATTTTATACAATCGTAAAAATAAATGGTTTTACAGTGTTTACATTAATCTTCACTGCAAAGTATCAAATTGTTTAATTCATTCATTTTTCTTGTCAAGATTCATGTTCAATTTTATATTTGATATTTTGATATAAATATCATAATTTACCACTTTGTAACATCGGATTTTGACAGCCTCGCCCACACATGTAAATTAATCATTCATTGTCCTTTTCAACATCCAAGCAATATTATATATTTGATATGTTAGTAAAACTGTCTTGAAATATATAACATTATCATGTACCACCTTGTAAGATCAGATTTTAACAGTAACCCCTCTGTGCAAACATTAATCATTAATTTTTATTCTCAACATTCCAGAACTGTTATAGTTGATAAGATAGTTAAACTAACAAGAAAACGTATTAATAACATGATGATTTATCACAAAGTAACATCAGATATTGACAGCTATCCCTTCACATACACAGCAATGCCTCGGCGAAACAGAACAAGTTAGTACTGTACATTGCTTACTTTCTAGAGTAATGCAGTGCTGAGGTAGGTTTAGAGGTTGGGGAATTAATGAGGGGAAGGAATAATTAGGCCATATCCACCCCCCTCCAACTTGTTGCATTGCTTTGAGGTTTATTTCAGTATCTGGAGTTCAATAATTTCAAAATGTTCTCAGCTCAATCCCAACCATGGTCAGGCTGACTTTGTTTTTCACGCATTCCAGAACGGCCAAACAGTGCATTCACCAAAAGCATGGCCTATGATGGGCCATGCAAGCACAGAATTAAAAAAAAAAAGCTGGTTAGGCTTAACTTAACTTAAAGTTAAGACGTCCAGGTCTATCTCAAGTCACAAGTTAAGTACAATATTCTCACCTACAGTAGTTCTTTTAGTAAGACCTGGCTACATAAGTTCAGAACTAAGAAGACCATTACAAGTTTGTTAGGCCTAGACCAACTTTAAGATCAGTGGCGGCTCTATGGGAGGCCTAGGAGTCTACAGGCCTCACATCGGAGGACCTTTTGCACCCTTCCCCAATGGTGACTTGGCAAATGGTTAGAGTGAACACAGATGTAATACTTACTTTAGATCCCATGCAAGCCAGACTGTTGAGAAATGTCCCCATCCTAGTTTGCGTACCACATGGTACTTGCCGTTGAATAGATCACCGATCTTCACAAGATGGTAACCACCTAAAAAAAAACAAATTAATACAATTAGAATATATTATCAGACCTCTATTTTGGGCTTTGTTTTGGCATGGAAAAATGGATAAACGTAATAATTTTATTTAATTATTTTACAATAATTTTTAATCACTGTATAAAATTCTGAATTGCTGCTCCACATTTCTTTTTTTCTTTCTATCTTTAGTTTTTGTCTTTATAAAATTCAACATTTACTAACAAATTTAATATACTTTTTAATTTCGAACAAGATACTTACAGCATATATTGTACTATCACCATTCGATACTATCACTGTAATTGTCCAGATCAGATATTGCTCGTATTCTTTACAGGATTGTTTGTAAATGTACCTTGTGTACAAAAAATTACCAGGGTACATTTTGTACAAGCTGTATCCTCAAGTATTACTGAGATTAAGGGGTTCCGGAGGCCGAATGGCCTTAATATTTTTTTAAGGGCACTAAGGCCAATTGATGTCACCTTGCTACTTTAGTAATATTTAAGCCTGTACTGTCATATGAAAAATGACAAAAAAAGTATTTTTAAAATCGTGGATTATGTAAAATGTAAAAATATGTAACTTTAAATCTTGAAAAATAATATTATAAGAAAACAATTGACCCTTACGGTGCCACTAAAAATAAACAAAATCATCCCGAATGCTGGCAGCATTTGCAACACTTTTACCTAGAGCCAGATAAAAATGAGTGAATAGCAATGAGAAACAGTATGAAGTGGAACAATACACTACAAAGGAAAGGGAACTGAGAAAAAAGTACCAAGAAACATCTGGAAAATCTGATTAAACCACATAAAAAATAGTGTTAAGCATGTGTTAAAAAAGAGGTGCATGCTCAGTAAATGATGTCAAATGATGGTGAATGGAGTCTTGAACATGCACCAACTTAGGAAATAGCCACTTGGCAGCTTCTCAGCGGTTGTCCAATTGCTGAGCATTTACGTCTACTGGCAATCAAACAATGTATTTATGAAGGTGTGAATCATGAGTTTGTGAGTATTCACAACACTTCAACTATTTTCCCCATTTCATTCATGAGAAACAAGTAGCCAGAAATTTTAAAGGGCGGTTCTTTCTGAAGGGGGAATTTTTTAGTGCAAAGGGGGTTCTCTTTGAAAGAAAAAGGGCACTTTTCAGAGAGTTGAAATAATTGTGCATTGTAAGTATAGGCAAAAATAAGTAAAAAAAAGTGCACTTTAGCTAAAAGGGGGTTCTTTCGAACCCTACGAACCCCCCTGCCTACAGGCTTGAGGAATCCTTTTCAGGCTGATGTGGAATTCCCACCTTAGCTTGCCAAAAAATTTGGATTTTTGACTCATAAAATACACATTGGGTGGTTGCATAAGTTGTAACTATAAATTATGGCAATGTAGTTTCCGAAATAGGGCATTTCTTTCATACATCAAATTATAGGTTAAATAAATTAAACTAAGTTTGGATGCGGTGCTTTTTTGTAAGAATATTTTTTTGTTAATATAGTCCACACTTTTGACTTGATACTTTTAGTAGACACTGTTTGATTCATGATGACAAAATGTATCATGAAATATTGAATCTACTCATAATGGCATGTACCTCATTGGTTAGAGTATGTATTATACTTTCACACTGTTACTTACGGGCACATTTATGTTAAAAACAATCTTACAACAACCTTGAATTTCTTGGTGAAAACATCCCCATTAGGTGTTCTGATAACAATCAGAAATTTAAGATGGTACAAATTTGGAAATTTGTACATAGTAAATAAACATTGCCATTTAAGACAACGCTTTGATCGCAAAATCTAATACTTCACAGTATGAAGTTGAACTTAAAAGTTGCAAGGCAATTAAGAAAATATACTTCAAGCAATGAGATACTAGTCACCATATTTGAATTCCTTTTTCGACACAATGGACATGAAAATATCAACATCTGAAATTTTCTTTATTAATATTAAACCAATAACAATAATAATTGTGAATATTTATATACGCGCCAGTATCCATCTAGAAGATGCTCATGGCGCTGTGGACCAGATGTTACACATTCTTATGACTTTCTACTCCTGTAAGGGTCACATCATGTACTGTAGCAAGTACTGGGTTGTACAAGCGCTATTTCAGTTGTCCACAACAGGGGTAGTGCATGGACCAGTACACTGGGGTAACCCCCTACTGGTCTCGAAAGATGTACTGGGTTCTTTAAAGTGCACATGACTTAATAATTATATATTAAACAAATAATTGAATGTAACCATAATCTTTTAATTATTCAACTTCTTACATTTCACAGTTTTTTGTTAATCGAAAAACAATTCTTGATAATGTTCTAATAAAGGACAAAAAACATACTCGATTATATTTTCACAATTGTCATTTCATTCGGAGTTAATTCTTATTCTTTGAACAAGGTTGGCTGCGGTATTTCCAAGTAGAAAAGAAAATTTTAAAATTTCCCCTGAGTAGACCGTTGATATAGTAATAACAGCCAAATTGTACTAATCAATTTGGTGTGATGAAAAATGGAATAGTACTGAACAAGATGTACCTTTGTAAATTCTAGTTTCATAAAAAAAAGAACGGATTGAAAAACAGTTTAAATACTCGGGGGTAGGTTTAGAGGGTGGGGCAAGGGGCTTAACAGGCTCAAACCCTGTATCTTTCTCCCTCATAAAATTGATCCGAAAAGTACTTATGATTAGGTTAAGTACCAAAGCTGATTTGTTTTCTCTCAAATATTACCATAGTTGGCTTAAAAACAATCATGCTTCGTCTCTATCTTACACAACGTGGTTAAAATCTTATGAAATATTCACATAATAATATAATGTTTTGCTGGTAATACAAAATACCAATTATCCATTGACCTTATGACCTTTGTGTCGAGCATTACATGGTTCATATTCGATGTTATGACGATAAATTAAATCTCATAAAATATTCATATTTCTCAACGTGTGTACCATATAAGGCTGCCAGCAAGTGTAAGGCTGCAATATTGATCAAAAACAAGGTCTCCTCAATAGCTTCTATGAGAAGCAAATTTTGAAAAAAAGATATAATTTATTATTATTATTAATCTTTTAATAATCAAACAACAGGCTATATTATTTGATGGTAACTATAATTTCAGGTACAATGTGGTTACTGTGACCAAGAAGTCATTAATCTTTTAATAATCAAACAACAGGCTATATTATTTGATGGTAACTAAAATTTCCGGTACAGTGTGGTTACCGTGACCAAGAAGTCAGGGAAAGGAAGGATCATTTCCCATGTCTGGCAAAGCCTAGTTAGGCCTAGCCAGTGTTTGCATGAACATTAAAAACAGTTTCCCATGATCACAGGGCCGCATGGTCTAAACCAAAGGTAGTTACTCATTAAAAATTCTGTGGCCTGAACAATTAATCCACCTTCAGAACTAATCTTCATGGTAAAAATTTGCTTTGTAAATATGTTGTACTTGTTATTTTAATAATAACTACTTAATGGAATGGGGCAGCGGGATCAGTAGGGCAGGTACGGCAGTTGCCGTACGAATATTTTACAGTGTCGCACTTACATTAATTTGTAACACATTTTCTGTTAAAGACTTCCAATTTTGAGCATCTAGAAGTTCTAAATTTTTCTCACCTCAGTCTGCAATTGTGGGGCTGAGGTGGGAAGTTTAGAACGTAAACTTATTATGTATGCACACCTTAAACCTTTCCAAATTCATGGATCTAACTTTTTTTAAAAACATATTTCATAATATACTAAATAACATAATAAATATTTCTGAGCATCTAAAAGTGTAAATTCTACAAATGTCAGAAACCCCACCTCCAGCTATGATGTCCCTGATAATACTTGGGACTCTCCTGCCCTTAAGAAGTCTTTCCGCCGCCTCTGCCTTATACTGTAGACCGAATCAAATTCTTTTTATTGAAATTTTTAAAAACATTTTTATTATATTTTCTGCAATTTGATTTGTTTTAGGACCATGCTATTTTTTGGATAATTTATGCTTGTCAAACAAGTTCAAGATATTTTTATGTATTTCTTATAATTTTTTAGAAAATTTTATGCATTTAGAAAAGAAAAATACCAATGTTAAAAAACTCCAAAGCCTGATTTCCAAAATTTTGGATCTAACTACTTTGCATAAACCACTGATGACATTTGAAACTGCTGGCTAGCTGAAAATTCAGCTACAGAGTTAAAATTTCGGCGAAGACCAGAGAATTCACTCCCGCAGGGGTCTCCTAAAACTCATGTGAAGAGGTTCGTCTTGGATTCTCGCAAAGTTTGGCTCAAAAACGCAACATTATCCACATTTCTACGGTCATTTTTAAAGCAGAATTTGTACAGTACATGCACAAAAGTGCATTTTTTTGATGGGCGCTGCCATATTGTTTATTTATGTATCTTATCACTGTTTTGATCATGTTGATGAAACTCATTCAACGCATTAGTTCTCCTAACCAGTGGTATGGATTTTTTTTAAACTACTGATATTATTAAGCCTTATAAATCCCTGTTATAAATATAAAGACAGAAAAATAAATTGAACAATACATTTTTGTGAAAATGTAATGGCAGAAGAAATTTACAAGTGAACAACCGAACAAAAACCTGAGATTCTAGGATTCTCGCCAATTATTTTTGTGAGAATCTAAATTAATTCCTGTAAATTTGAATGAAATTTTACCATTGAGCTATAATGAATTTTGCGCTGGCTAAAATTAGTCTTATGGGTAGAAATAGCCTACTTTCAACAGTGAAGTAAGTTTGACTCAATCGAAGTTCTAACATATTTGAACCTATAACAGGTATTTCTATTTAAGTTGACAGTCAATCCCTATAGGTACTTTAAAAAATATAAGAAATTGAACAATTGATACCTTTCCCCCTCGGGAACGAATCCTATAATTAATTTCAACTTAATAATTTTAAAATGATACCTCAGTTAAGCATCAGCGTAACAAGTACAAATTACTCAATATTTTTTAGTGGAGGTAGGATTGTCAATGTGGACACACAGCCGGCGGAAGCATTATAAAAGTGGTCAGGAAAAGTTGTAGAGTCCACATTGAGTTACATATTTTAAAGTTTTTTTTTTACATTTGTTAAAAAGTGGTCCTGCAACGCCCGACTAGCCAGACCTTTTCTGCCAGCCTTGGGACATAATGGAATGATGAAATCAGTAATGAATGCCCTTGTATTGGTAATTACGAATTTACGCATTTCTCATACCATACTCGCATAAGAAGTGCCCAGGTAGTTAAAAAAACATTCAACAAAATGTTTTCAAATTTACTGTATTATTATTTATCTAAAAATATTTTTAAGGAACTAGGACACAACTACATTGCCAACACTACATGTAACTATCAGCTGTCTTGAAAGCCATATACACTATAACGTACAAACAGCTGACCTTTTAGGAACCAAAAATAGCATTGTATCTAATATATTACATAATGAAAACAATGTTATTTAAACAAGCAGCGTCATATCCTATCATCTATGAAGTATAATCAAAACACTGCAATGTTTAAACAAAACATAACAAGTTATTGCAAATGTTTATATAACAAGATTATGTCAGTGTTACCATAGAAACAGGAAACAAATATATTACAGAGATATGGCTAAATGTTGGTATAAATTATCATAATTCAAACACTTATTTAATCGGAATTCTTTAATAACTACATTATATAACCACATACAATATATCATATCAAAACAATACTTACTTTACATTCAGACTTAACCTAAATAATGACAGGTACACACATTTTAACACCTTGAAACATTTTTTATTTTAATTTTTTTTAAATGTTTATTTCGTGTCACATCCAACAGCAAGTTTACTCGCCACTTACAAGATGAGACCTATGTCATGCTTTCTAAACCAAGTCTCATGAGGTTTGGGGAGTGGCGCTGTTAAGTCATGGGAACCAACTTAGCGTTCAGCCAGGGTCGAACCCAGGACCTTGTGATTAGAAGGCAAGCATGCTAACCACCAAGCTACAGCGCCACTACATTGTGTTATAGTGTGTACTGAATGAAGGTGGTTTAATCAACAGTTGACGTTAAAGCCCTGCGCATTCTGGCGTGATTATTGGGCAAATGGCCATGCATGGCAGTTTGCACAACATTATGGTATACAGCCAACTATGAGTAAAGTGCTTACGAAATAGAGCACTTTTTGCACGTGCAAGATCTTGGACAACCTGAATAGAGAAGGTAATGGAATGCATGTGTTTCAGTTCAGTTCACTATATATGCTTATGTGCAGTTACAGATTATACCCAAGGAACTATGGTAAGCAAGTAAGCACATAAATAAGCGAATTATCAAACGATAGATATTTTTGTCACTACTGTGCACGTCACATTGCTACTAAATATTTGACGAAAAGTAACCATTTCCTCAGCAATATTGTTTAGGTGTGTGCTGGGCTTAAAAGTCGGCAGCTAAACCCTTTTCATAAACAACTGTTAAACAGAAATATTGCATTAATTCACAGATTCCAGCTTTCCAGCTGTGTGTGAAAAGGTTCACTATATAATGCTAGCTTACACAGTAAAGCAAAGGTATTTATAAAAAGTTGGAACAGGGCTGGAAAAAACAATGCCCTTTATTTCTAAGTCTTTCGCTTGGACCCTTTCATGTAAAAAAAATAACCTTCTGTGTGTAAAGGTTTGGACAGGCAATAATACCAGCATGATTATGGTAACAGGGTAGTGTTTTCTGTATGAATTTTAATTGAGGTAAAACCATTCCTTATTTTTAGCTTTGTAAAATCTACTCACCCATCATAGAATAGCATTACTTAATCGATTAATTAAATAGGTGATTCTAGGGATTCTCACCTTTACATTCAACCATGAAAAGTTGCAAACACTTCATCATCATCATCATCATCATCATCATCATCATCATCATCATCATCATCTCTGGCTGTCCATAATATTTGTGAGGCCTTACCACAAAATTAGTCTCATGGTAGGGAAATCCAAAATTGAGTTATTGGTACCTTCTAATATAGCATAATATAAACTGTAATGTATGCTTTAAATGACATTCATTGGATAAGTAGATCCAAAGATATGAGCATTTGAAGTTTTCATATATGAAAACAGTTTTGAGAAAATCGGCCATAAAATAATCTAAAAATAAATAAACAAAAGACTATCAATCTCAAAAAATCTGCAAGAAAGACATTTCTCTCGATGAAAAATGATTTAAAAAGTATCATAGTATTCATAATTAATTATACAAAATTTCCCGAATTTTTTACTTCAAAGACATTTTAGTGATTATCTCAATTTGGTCTTACCTACGATGCGGCTCATTTTGTGGTAAGACCTCACATTTTTTGAAAACTAGTGTTTGTGACTAATGATATGGGTGGTTGTAGGGCTCTACATCAGAGCTAATTATGAACACTTACCTTTACAATAATCTTTGGGATCCTCCTGCTCATCATCATCAGACCCAAGCAGTTCCTCTGGCTCATCCTCTTCAGAAAATTGATCTTCACAATATTTGTTTTTATAATCCTCGGCCGAATTGGTCTTACGAGAGCTGAAAATAACGAGAAAAAATACATTAACTACATTACAAAATCTTTGCAATCTATTGTGCAACAATATAAAAACAACTTATACTTTTAGATGAATCTTATTAATAAGAGCAAGTTGAGTAAGTCTCATTTAGACCAAAGCCATGGTGTACAAGTCCGAGTTATTATAATAGCTGTAAAGAGGTTTTTGGTGGTGCATTGGATAATTGTGATTCCTTAGAGATTACAGATGTTAGCAGGTACCAATATAGAAAAATAATTTAGTTTTAGTCGGAGAGTTTAGTCTTAGTTTATGCTGGAGACTACAGGACAATCTTGGGGACTTGGGAGCTCTTTAATATCAATAAGAATCCCAAGAAGTAATAGCGGAGAGAATATTTTAACCCATCATTTTCTATTTAAACATTGTCAATAACTAATAGTAGGTTTTAGTTGTTTACTTTTAAACTGTTGTATCTTGTAATAAATGCACTATCCACAATGCACTGATATAAAAGTGTAGTTTCAAATACCAAAAATGTAACTTTGTGTAGAGTTGTCAAACATATACTTGAAAGACGATATTTTTACTGCACTCATACTGTATCTTTAAATGAGTAGGCGGTCTTCCGAGTATGGGCTTTCGAACTGTGTGCCAGCATAGTAAACATATTATTAAAGTACATTTATATACACGTCTCTATGTAGTATCAACAAAAGAATATTAGCATAGTGGCATGTTTTCCATTAACTGAGTAGATCTTTAAAACGTGTGAAGAGTTTTCATCATGAAAATACATTTTATCTTGAAACGCAATGTTTACAATGATGGCAAACAGAACACTTAGAGATTTGCTAAGTAGCTGTAGCTACAGTGAGCCTTCTCATTCACGTTTAAATCACATTCACCTTTCAAATGATAATAAATTTCTGTTGTTTCTATGCGAAAGAATTAACGTTATAATTGCTATAGCTTCCAACACATTAAAATTTAAGCAAATATTTCACTGAAAGGTCCATCCCAGGTCAAAGGTAAAAAACTACTCGATTTATGTAAATTATCAAATAATAGAATAGCAGAATTATCAGATACTTATTATAATAATTATTATTATAATTATTTTTCATTAGAATATGTGTCAAAGCCAAGCCAGAGGAGCAGTAAGTCTCTATCAGTTGTGGAGAGGAGACAACTTAGCAACCTTGAGGAGACCAGGGCAAAGTACCAGCCAAGTTGCCGCGACTGCCTGGAAACATCTTGGAGACGTCACCATGACTGCTTAAGAGTGCAAGCTATTTTTATGTTGGAGACATCTCCTTGACTTCAAGTTGGTGACGTCGCACAGACGTTTCCATTGGTGAGATACAGCCTTTAGTTAGATATGCACTGTTAACTTATATTTTGACCTTTCAGCCAAACACAAGGAGAGTGGCATAGTTTTCGATCGAACCAAAGACCAACGTGTCGCCAGGGTTTAGCAGATAGCACCGTGATTTCTACTAGCTAAACCAACTGAGCTGAATACCACTCTAAAATAAGCAAGAAATATATTACAATTGTGTAAAGCTTGAAAACAAAAAAAAAGAGAAATATATTATGAAAAACAGGACAATAAAATTTATATTATTGAAATTTACATCTGAATTATTAATTTAATAGATTGACTGAATGAATTAAATTGAGTGAATGATTTTATCATATTTTACGTCCAAGTTAGACTGTCAATCATAGAGATATTAATAATACTAGAATCTGTCAACATCTCCATCAATACCATCTGCTACCAGCTCATTAACACCAGTATCTTAAATCTTCAGCTGTATGTTGTACTTCGGCTATCAACAGCCTATTAATCACAGCCACACTGTAGATATACTAATTGGTGTTTATCAGTTGAAACCAAACTAAGGGCCCGTTCGCGCGAGTTTTTTTCATTTTTTTAACACCGTTATTTACTGGTTGAAAATAATCCCGGTTTCACCCGAACGGGTTTTAATTGCAGGCCGCCCGTGGATATAACACCGAAACAGCCTGATATGCCAACCCTGCAATTAACTGGATATTTTTCGCAGCGGGAACATTTTTTTTATGATATAATCTGTTTTAATCGTTTTGCTAATGTTTTTCTAGAAGCATGGGCCATATGGTAAAATTGCAGCAATCAGTGTCGTCTCTCGCTATTTTGATAAATTTACCATTTTATAAAATCTAGTACAATACAGTAAAAACATACAATAGTGGGAAGTTACTTGGATTCATAGTGCAGCTTTTAGAAAAGAAATAGAATGATTGAAATCAACATCGCCTGTATCATTAGCTTTTTTGCTAGTCATCTGGTGTCTTTAGAATTCCACGAGTTTTGCGCGAACAGGCATACCACCCATGGATAAATACCGGATTTTTACCCTATGCTTCTTTTTCCGATTCTATCCCGAACAGGCCTTAAGGCCACAAAACCACAGTAATACTAAATAGAGTTTTTTTTTGTTGAATCTCATTAAAAAGAACACAAGTTCAAGAAAGAGGAATACCAAAAAAAAATGTGTTGGAGTTTGAATTGAAAACTATCTAGCCTAAATCCATGTATGTAATGCTATGATATTACCTCGAAAAGCAACTATAGGCCTATTGCTCTTGCTAATATCATCTCTAAGGTTCTTGAAAGTGTTATGATTGACTTTTCTGGCACTGATAATCTAAGCTCGGGGGACAATCAATTCTCTTTTAAACCTGCTCATTCCACGGACACATGCATTTTTGTACTGAAGCAGGTCATTGAGTTTTACAATCGTAATTCCAGTCCAGTTTTTTCCTGTTTCATTGATGCTTCTAAAGCATTTGACAGAGTCAATCATTGGACACTTTTCAAGAAGCTGATTGAGAGAAATATCCCTTTAACTATTGTTAAGCTGCTTGTTTCCTGGTATGGAACACAGACATTCAGTATTAGGTGGGGAAATAGCTTCTCCAGGTGGTTCTCA